>CAJVQA010003268.1:0-19862 GCA_910591915.1 Cetraspora pellucida
TCTGTGTAACAAGTTACACAGATGCCCCATGACCTGCCAGTCATACTGGTGCGACCATAATTACAGGTATCTTAACCTAATCATTAGGAACAGTTGCTATAATACCAGATTAATAGGTGATTATCCAAATTTTCACCGTCAATGGGATTTTAACACCCAACCTACCACTTGGGGGTTGACAACCTGACCACTTCACTAGGTCGCCACACTCCATAAAATTTATAAGATTAAAGAAACTAAGATCTATATAATATTATTAATATTATACTAAAGGGTTATTAAAAATAGTTGAATAAGCTTTTTAAAGACAAGAATTGTGATATTTCAGAATAGTAACATTTTATTATATTAATAATATAAGAAATTTTAAAACTAAAGAATATTTGAATAAATAAAAAAATTAGTCAAAACTTTACTAATAATAAATACAATTTTTAAATTTTATTGATTAATTATTACATGTTCGAATGTTTAACCAATTATAAATCACCATTCAATTTCATGTAATTGACCAATCACAAGAAAGTTATCCTATAGAGTAGTTACATAAGCCCATCTTCTCTAGGATTGCCAACAAAATTTTACAATTATATGAAAATCAGCCAAACAGAATACAGTAAATAGATATTTTTATTTTTATAGTAATAATAATTAGATAGCTGTGCAGCACATTGTGCTGCACTAGGACTAGTATGATTATATATAATTAGTAATAGTATTATTTAATTACACATATTAATATCAAAAAGTATTACTAAAATAAATTATAAGTTCTAATATAACTACTAACCCTGTGAACTTGTTATATATTTAAACTTTTTTTTGACCTACTAATTATCTTTAATTCAGTAATTTAAATTAACAAGTATACTTAATTGTAAGAAAACAACATGAGACAAGGTCCAACTTGAGGTAATTGGATAGTTTATGATTAATAATCAAAAATTAGCCAATCAGCATTATTGCCTTAGATTGAACCTGGCCTTTCTGTGAAACATAATTATTAGAAATCTTTCTATACTAAAAAGGTTAGAATTAAACCAAATAAGGATGATCAAAAATCTTTTGAATACATTAATTAAAAAAAAATTCTTGAATAACAAAAAATTTCAATTTGTCTAAAATAAATCTGATATTTAATTAAAACAAATATTACATATTTATGTAATTAATAAAAAGTTTTGAATAAATAATAATATTATTATATATATGTATTAAAACCAGCATAGCAGTTTTATTATAATTGGCTAATCCTAGTATGTCAGGTTAACAACTAAATGAGGTATCTAATTTAACAAGGGTCATATGGGTAAGAGTTTATCAAAAAGAAAGTTTATTACTTAGTAATTCATTTAAAGATTAAGTTAGAGTAATTTAGTAAAATTTATTTATTAGATTTATTAGGTAATTATTAAGGTATTATTATTATATTTAATGAAACAAAGGTAGAAGGTGTTTTTTCTCTAGGACCTTCATAGTTTTTATTTAAAACAAAATATTGTTTTATATAAATAACTTAAATGTTCCAAATTCCCAATATACAATAAAACTACATATTTCTATTATATGTAATAAAAACTTATCTATAACATTAATATTGCAAATTCTATTTAATGTTTTCTTCTTTTGTAGAACAAATGTAATTTATTATACTTAACCTCAAAATTAAAAGTTATATTATATCTATCTCATAATTTTGGTCTGGGTTTACAGTATATAGGAGTAAAAACAAAGTAATAAATTAATATAATAGGAAAAAATAGAATAATTATAGTATTTTCTAATATTAAAAAAATATAGAAGTCAAAAAAATTGAACAGAACTATCTCTTTACATTTTATGTAATTGTACTGATATAAAGTCAAATATATTAGCATTTTGTAAATTAGTTTTTTTCTTTTGATCTTTTGATGTTTTATTGATAAATGTACTTTCTCAATGTTTTCTAGTAAACTTTGTAGACTTTTATTAATTTTTTAGGATTGGTTAGTAAACTTTTTTATAGATTTTTTAACAATTTGTTAGTGAACTTTTTGTAAATTTTTTCTGGTCTTTAGTTACATTTTTTTTAAAAAACTTTTATATAAATTTTTTTTTTATCTTTTGAAGAACATTTTTGTAAACTTTTCTTTTTCTTTTCAGTATTTAGTTGGTGACCTTTCATATAAATTTCCTCTTGATCTTACAGTATTTTTTGATGAGACTAGTGAAAGGTTTACAAGAAAGTTTATTAATCACTTTTTTGTGAACTTTTCTAGCATTTTTCTAGAAAATTCTTTTGTAAACTTCTTTAGATATTTTTTTTTAAAGAATTTTTTTGCAGATTTCTTTTAGATATTTCAATATTTTTTCTTTTGACAAATTTTTTTGTAAACTTCTTTTTATTTGGTCTTTTGACATTTTTCTGATGAATTTCTTGTAGATTTCTTTCTGGTCTTTTGCATTTTTCTAATAATTTTCTTATAAATTTTTTCTATCTTTCAATATCATAATTGGCAGATTTTTTAATTTTTTTTGTATTTTTTTTTGTATTTTTTTTTAATTTTTAAAAAATATTTAATAAAGTACAAAAATAATTTGTATTTAGGTATATTTAAAGTATATTGATCAATTTTTTTAGTAGTTAATTCAAAATAATTTTGATATTTGATTTGTTAATTATTCTAGAGATAAATGATAATTCACTAAAAATATTACTTTTTTTATATAGTAAAAGATTAGAAACTTAAATCTTTTTTTTTTTTTTATAGTTAAAGGTCTTGTCTTGAAGATGTGACATTTTTATTTAAGTATATAGAACATGGCATGTCTTTAGGGACTACTTGTATATTGGAAGTTACAACTAGTCACATATATACTTTTGGTGTCTAATTTAAATAGTCTGTTTACACATTGCTATATAAGTTCTACACTAGTTGCCATACCTGCAAGCCAACTAGGTGTTTTGCCTATTTAAACCTTCTGCATATACAATTTTCTTTGTATCATGAAAACATCTTAAGGCTATACCCATCCAAGTTTTCGATGCTGATTGTTACATTTAGAACTATAATGTATATCAATGAAAGTACAACTAGTTACACATATAACTTTAGTCATTATCTAATTAAGAGTTCTGCCTATAGGTTACCTACTAGATGCTATTCCTGAGACCCATCTGTGAGTTTTCTATTTAAATTTTCTAATTTTTAATACTTATTGCATATATTTGAAATATGATATATTACTATTATTAAAACAAAACAGGTTAGTACAATCTAATTACTATTTATATCTAAGTCTTATCTTATTGGATATTACTAAGTATCTACAGTTCTTTTAAATTTACCCTTGATGCAAACTTACTAAATATAGTACTAAGATTACTTCTTAGATTTATTCAATTTTAGTAGATCTTATATCTACTAGAACTGGTTTGGTATCAGAAGTGTTCAAATTTTAGTAAGTTTATTTCTTTTTTATAGCTTTATTTTATGTTCATCATATTACCTGCTAGTACATCTTCTCTCCATTTCTAATATGTTTACTGTTTCTCTTATATTAAGTGCCAACTCTTTATATTGTGAAACTTCTTTCTAAGAACTTTCTTATACATCAATCTTTTATTTACATAAACTTAGTTACAAGGCTTTGCATATATTCATATGCTTTTATAGATTACAGAGTTTTTACCTCTAGCTAGAATTGAACCATTGACTTCATCTGTGAAGGGAGAGATGTCTAGACTACTAGACTACAGAACCCCATCTCTAGTTCTCTTTAGTTTTTTTTCAAATATGTATTCAATTATATAATATATTTTTTTTTGATTCTAGGTCTTTAATTATTTATGTTTCTTTCTATTCTGTTTCTAGTTTTGTATTTATTTTAGTTTACAGAATAGTCCTGCTAGTATGTTAGTTTATTTGTTTTTCCATTCTAAACAGTATTTTATCTTACTACAACTGGCTTTTTCAGCCTATATTATCTTTTTTTTATTGTACTTTTTCTTACTAAGTTGTTCATTTTGTTATTCTACCTATTTTTATTATTATTTTTTATCTTAATTAACTCTATTTGAATGTTTTTTGTCTTAATAAAATCTCTAATTTTTATTATTTATATTGCATTTTTTTCCTTAAAAATCTTATTTTTGTTTACTTGTTTCAAACCTCTATTAATATTTCTTATTACAATATTGTTGTTTGTATATATTTTTATTCGTTTCTCTTTTGATATTATTAAAATTAGTACTCAGATTGCTACTAACTTTTTTTTTAGCTATTCTTGCATTTTGTTCTTATATTTGATGTCTTATTAATGTATATTATATATTATTCTTATTTCTTGTTATGCTTCATTTTAAGACTTCTATTAACATTATTTTTTAAATTTTGTTATTTAATAATCTTTTTTCTAGCTCTTCTATTGTTATAAGTTCTTTAAGTTTTTGTTTTTTAATTTCTAATCTATATGTTTTAACACTTCTGTTATTTAATTTATTTTTATCTTGATTATGTTGCTTTCTCTCTTTATTAATGCATTTGAAACTATATTAATTTTGTTATTTACACTTATTCATTGTTGACAGTTATCTTTTATCTATTTCTTCTTTCTAGTACAATTATTACACTTATTTTATTTTAGTAATTAGTTTATCTTTTATACTCTGTATTTGTCAGTGTTCTACTAATATTTTTTTCTTTTTTTTTAATTATCTTTTCTAACTGCTTATAATTTTATACAATATAAATTACCTATTTCTTTTTTCTTCTGATAATTTAATTTTTAGAAATTATATATTAAGATTTTAAGAGTTTTATGATAATTAATAAAGAAGATAATATCTTAGTTTTTAATATATAATTGTTTTAAAAAAAAGATATATTGCAAGTTTTTAATTACTGCTTGGTTGTCAAGATGAATTGTAACAGTAATGTTTGATAAAATAACTAGAAGAAGTAATAGAACTGCTCAAGTTCAGTGTGATTAGTATTAGTATATGATTTTGTATTTGCATTAAAATTTATATTAATATTTGTTTTGCAAATCTAGCCTATGTTTAATTTAATATTTGGTGTTTGACAATCTTTAATAGAACTATTAGTATAAAAGATTAGGTTGTCTAAGTTAGAGTTTCTGATTAAAAAATAGAGTTTAATTAATTGATTTTAATATGAAATTGATTTAAATATTTGTTGAATAAGTTGTATTTCAGAAAAAGTTAGATTTATTAAAAGATAAGAAAGATGTAAGGGTTGAGAAAATGTATGGTTGTTAATATAAATAAGTAAGAAATTTTCATTAAAATTAATTTGTAATAAGTCTTTAGTAAGTCTAAGTTGATTGTAAGAAATACTAATAGATTGAAGATTTGAGATTATTAGAAATAAGGTGGAAGTGATTATAATAAAACCAGATGAGTGATTATGAAGTTAGTAAAAGTTGGTTTGTTGAGAATAAATTTGTTAAGAAAAAAAGTTTGACTAATTATTATTATAGAAGTTTTGTAGAAAAATAAATTAGTTGAAGTAAAAAGAAGAAAATCTATTGAGTTAATTAAAGAGTTTTTGAAAGAAAGAGTTAAATAAGACCAGGTTGTAGAAATATTATTATTTTGGTTAGAAAAAGAGATTTATGTAAACTATATTAGTTGGCAGTCTTAAGTAAGTTTGTTTGTTTACAGATATATATTATTTTATGAAAGAAAATATAAGTTGTTGGCTATTGCAATTTGTTCAAGAAACAGGATTCTGTTGTTCCTTAAAATTTGGATAATTAGATTGAATAATTTTGGAGAAAGTATTTCATATATTGTATTGTAATTAGTAAAGATTTCTGATGAAGGTAGAAAGTTTAAGAGTAAGATATTGTGTTTTGCAAGTTGGTAAATATGAAAGATTAGTGTAAAGGTTTATATTTTGTGATAGTGAGTATTAAGAATATCTATTGTGAGTTTAGATTATCAAATTTTAAAAAGCCAAGCCTTAATTTGAAGAGTACCAATAGTATTAAATAGAGGTGTAGAGTAAAAAGTATGTTCAATATTAGAACTACTTAATTTTTGTAAAATATTATTAAGAGTTAGTAGGTTAAAGAATAATAGATTAGTAAGAGTAATATTGTTAGTATTTTTTGCTAATACTAGGATTTTTTTGAATTGAATAATACATATACAAGAAAGTTTAGTTTAAGTATTTTGGTCAATTAGAGCTATTTATAGTAAATATTCCAGAGAGGATTAAAGAATAAGATTAAAAAAAGCTAAGATTTGTAAGTGTGTAATTTTTTTGATTTAATGAGATTGAGAAAGTTTTCAATTTTGTTAAGAATGGTATTAAGACTTAGTTTTAAGGAGCCATTTCTATCATAAAATATGTTTAAATATCAGATATTGTCTTGAGATCTTCTAGAAGAAATAATTTGATTATTAATAATAAAAATAGTTGAAGAAGAAGTAAATAGTTTGGTTTAATATATAAAGATCTAATTTGAAGAGGTTTATTTTGATATTGTTAAGTTTATAGAAAGTAAATATATCATTGAATATATTTTGTATTGTGGATAGGTCTTTATAATGCCAAATAATGTTATCCATATAGACTAATGGAGGAATAGTAATTGATTGAGCAGGAGTATTAGAATAATATCAAGAGATAATTATGCAGATATTTTGAAGAATTAATTTTTATATTTTTGATTAATGAAGAAAAGAATAAGATCATAGTAGATTTTTTAGAATAAGATTAAGTAAGTTTTTCTTTACTCTATTTTAGATTTGACTTGAACTATTTGCATAAGACCATGACTAGTAATAATTTTGGCAAGTCAAGAAGCATATAATTCTGTAATAAGGTTTATATTAAGAGTTAAAATGCCAATTCATTTGCAGACATCTTGTAATCTTGTTATATTAATTTTATCAAAAGTTTTATATATTCTTGAAATAATATTCAAGCTTCTTTGTTATTAGCTTTGTAATATTCAATTGTTTATGTAAAATTTGAATTAGAGTATAATAGAGAAGTTTTTGAAAGCTGCAAAATTAAGATTAAAGAGAAGATTATTGGAAGTAATAATTTTGTTTAGTCTAAATATAAAAATTTTTATAAAAGTTTTCTTAAAAAGTTCAATAATGAATATAGGTCATACTTAAGTAAATGTATAATCCTAGTTTAATTTTTTAAAAATAAGAAAAATATTAGAAGATTTTTATTCTATATAAACTTTTTAAAATTAAAAACATTTGTTTAAGTTAAATCTAAAAAGGTTTTGTGCTTTGGGGCTTACATATTTAATATGTTCATAATAGATTTTGGAAAAACTAACAGCTTTTTGATTTTGAAGATTAGAAATATTCTCTTGTCATTCTTGTTATATAATTTCTTGAATAAGATTTTAGTAATGATTTTTAAGTTCAGGATATGGTTTATAAAGGTTAAAATATTCACTAGTTGGTGAAATAGTTTTAAGAGGTTTTAATTCAAAGTAGATAGTAAAATGAGAGTGAATTGCATTGAGTATTTTATCATATTTAGTTAGAAATGAGTTATTGGCTAATAGTCTGTCAATGTGTATATTGTTATATTTTTTAAAAATCTTTTTGTAAAAAAGTTTAGAAGTTTCAAAAAAAAATTTGCTTCAATCATTATTTTTTATTTAATTTAATTATAAGTGATTTGATTTAAAATAGGCAACTATTTCTTCTACTACTAACATATCTATATCCTACATTGCAATACTAAACCTAGAAGAGGTCTAACAGCCTACTCTAGTAGAGTTTTGAGCTAAGAATAAATTAGTTCTAGCTATAGGTTCATGTAATAATTTATATAACTCATTTTTATTAATATAATACCAAATTGTTTAATAAAAACCAAGACCAAGCCTCATTCTTAAAATAATAATAAAAAAAAAATTAGATAATTTGATTTTAATGATGATTAAGAGCAGTTTTGGTAAGATAAAATTCATTTTTGAGATGAGAAAAAGTAGGTATTAGGTTTTAAATTGTATTATTAGGATATTTAGACAAGTAATATATTAAAATTGAATAAATTAATATGATTTTTGAGAAATAGAATTTCTTTATAGTAATAATAGAGTTGGGATATTTAGAAAAATTAGTTTTTTTAATGCCTTTAATATTATTTACTTTTTTAAATGAAATATGTTTGAAAGTAGCTTTAATTAGGCTTTTGTAAATTTGGTTCCAAATCTTGTTGAGTTGGTTTTAATTAAAAATTGTAAGAAGTTTAATAAATAAACATTGGAAGTTTTGTATAGTTTGAATAATATAATTTTTAAAAGAAGTTTTAAAGCAGTTTTTTCAAAAAAAAATCTTTTTTTTTTATCATTTGTAAGATTTTGGTTTATTAATTATAATAGAAATTTCTATGATAATAAGATTGTGATCAGATTTTAGTGAATGATTTTGAAATATATTAGTACATTCAATATTTGTAATTAATAGATTGGTTCAGATTTAATTAATTCTATTTTGTATATTAGAATATTGAAAGATGTAATTAATATGATAATAATTCTGCATTACATGTCTTATTATCAGATGTTTTTATATATTACCAGATAAAAATAACAATTCAGTACTATGTGTCTTATTATTAGATGCTTTGGTATATTACCAGATATATTAACAATTTGATACTATGTGTTTTATTCTTAATTAATACTCAAGTGCATTATAATAGTTAGTAATTCAACACTATATATCTCAAAGATAATTGTTAACAATTTAGAATTTAACTATAGGCAAAGTAAATTAATAACATAATCTAATAATATTTTTTTGATAATATGATCTAATAATATTTTTTAATAGTATAATCAGATAGCATAATCAGATAGCATATATATAGCATACCTGATAATATATTTATAATATACCCAATAGCATATACTCTAGCTATATGCTTCTACAAATAATGATATAATCACAAGTTGTCAAACTTGCAATAATATGATCTAATAACATGTATATAATATGAATAGATATAACATTTGCATAATTAATTTTTCTAATAAATATTTTATATAGTATATAAAATGACAATAACACAAAATTATAAGAATATGCTAACTCAAACTATTGATAAAATTTTAATGCAAAAGATTGAGAAAGCAGACTGCAATATTAAACCAAATTAAACTATCAAAAAATTCTTAATACAGAAGATTGAAAAGGTTTTAAAAACTTATATAAAAAAGCTTGATAAACAATATAATTCTGAATTGAATTTCAATTTTATATCTATTTCCAAATCTATAGTTAAAAATTCTATTGCTACTAATAATGTATAAGTGAACTAGTGATTGAAATCAACTATGACTAGACTACTAAACTGACATATATTATATCACATATGGGTAACAACAAAAATTTATCTTGATCATAATTTGAGTAACATAAAAAATAAAAATCAAACATCAAGTCATTTGCATATCTTAATAATTCTCAAATGACAAAGCAAATGCAATCTGTACAGGATTGATATATAAACAATAAATATTTCATCTTAATAAGTTAAATGCAAAATGCATGTTACTTGAATAATAATGCATATATGATCCAGTTGTCACTCAAATGATGACACATATATGATCCAATCATCAATGAGATAGTTATATTCTGAACTAAGTAGTATAATTATAATCTATACAGATTATAATTATATCACTCAAGTTGTTTGTTATAATACTGTTTTTGATATTATTGTAATTCAAAACTGCTTATAGAAGGTTTTACAAAAGTTTGCATCTCTTTTAGGCCAAGTTTAGTATATAAACCAAATTTAATTAAGAGTCTAAGATCAATTTACTTAGTAGTTATTGTTTTATTTTCAATATAAAATTTTTTATTTTTTGTTCAATTTTGATAATTAATAAAATTAATAAAATTTTTTTTATGTATTTATAAAAATCTTTATTAATTTTTATTATTTTAGAATCAGATTAAGAGAGAAGGAGTCTCTATCTTCCACTTAATGTCAAAAGAAGGATTTTTTATAATGAATTGTCAAAGAAGTATATTAGAAACATTTTTCTTTTTTCTGTATTAATAGTTCATTTTTCTTTTGATTACATAATCTTATCCTTTGATTCATGTTTTCTTTTTTTCATCAACTTTTTTGTTTTGTAAATTCTGTTCATAGAGCTACAACCTCATAACCCAAAATGTCTTTATGATACTAAGGCTCAGTTGTAAACCTGTAAAGGTAAGTTATCTTTACCTTTTTCTTATTGCATGTCATGATGATTCTACTAATCTTTTCTTCTTTTTTTAGTTAGTTACAATTTTGCATGTGAAGCCTAGGCTTATCATCATGGATGACTTGTTCTGAATCTTGAGGCTTCTCTTGCATACAATGAGAAGAAATTAGGTTACACGATCACTGGTTTTGGGTCACGATCCAGATTGCACTTCCGGTCACGTTTACGATCATGTTTCAACGATCGTTACACAACGGCTCTAACCGGGTTTCTCTCTAACACTATATAATAGGAAAGCAATATAATAATGAACGAACGGGGATAACAGATGACATTCAAATTTCTCTAAGATGGCGTGCCGAGTAACCTATAAGAATAGGTGTGATATTTTAAATCTGCATTGCAATTACATAACCGTAGTGCATATATTTGCAGCATGAGATGTGTGCTGGGTTTGTGACATAAAACAAAATTCCTGCATGTCTTGAATGTGTGCCGGGACTTATAGCACAGATTTCTTGTACTACGAATCAGATTCCAAGATCAGGTGGAGCTTAACAGCATCAATAAAATTCAAAATAAACCTTCATTTTGTCAAAAATTATTTATTTCTCAAAAATCAGCATAAGTAACCACCTTTAGTACTTTAAAAGAATTTTTTCGGTGGGCAATTTTACTGCATAAACTACTCCTTTCTAATTCCTAAAACTGGCGCTAACCCTAACATAAACCCTAACATAAACAAGCTTTAAAGGATTTTGCTGCACCACGAACCTGACACAAATTCAAGTAAAACTTAATTCCTTTAAAGTCATTGCTATAAAGACAACATTCATATTTAAATCAAAATAAACAAGATCCTAAAAATTTATTTGTCCTTCAGGGATCTGCGTCACATGTACAACCTATGTATTTACTAAATCCAATAACGATACACCTTATGTCTCCCGTTCCTGGCTTCGTGCAGCTATCTTATTTATTATAACTCATTTTAAATTTAGGTACTGCTAGGTGTTGGAATGAATTCTGTCCTTTGATAAATTTTTTTGTATAATATATATCCAGTAAAGGATAAAATTCCAATCAATATAATTCCACCCACACCAATACCAATTCCAATAAATAATATGTTATTAAATGACTGTTTATCGTTGTAAAAGGTTACACTTGTTTGTAAACTTGTAGGTTGACTTGGGTCTATTGAAGTTAATGTAGTTATCCAGATATAATTTTGTATATCTAAGAGATAAACACTACTACTTGTTACGTAAGTTGACGCTGTTACAAGTTGACCTGAATAAAAAATGGATTAATTTTTAGCGAAGAAAAGCTAAAAGTACGTATAATCATATAGTAATTACCAAATGCAATGATCATATAATTTTTATACAATACAGAAGAATGAAATGCAAGCGGTGGTGGAGCATTTGTTTGAGAAATGTTTGGACTAGACCACGACCAGGTATTTGTATTTAATATTGCAATAATTGGATACACTTGTGGACTTGATACAAAGGTTGCACCTGTTGTACTGTTTTCTGTGCCTCCGTATATAATAATGTCTCCATTTTGAGCTGATAAAAAAGCAATTATTACTGTAAATTACCCATATTTTTTGTTTCAGCATTGAATGCTGGAAAGGAAATGTACATTCTAAAAATAGATTATTATAAATTTCATAATAATTTATTTTTAGATCTACATTTTTATTTGCAGATATTTATATCTGATGCCTTACTTATAATGGCTGAATGCCCGAGGCGAGCATCTACATAAATGCCACTCGCATTCTGAAATTTTATAAATAAAACTAAAATTAATAATAAATATACAAAAATTGGAGCGTTTTTAAAATTTAACATTAAACCAAAGTGAGACAGACATCTTTCCATACAAGGGTGGGTTAGAGTTCTTTTTAAATAGTCAAAATCTGAAAAGACATATACATTATACTTTGGTTTAATACTAAATTTTATAGATACAACGATATAAATGAAACATGAAATATGGATACTTTAATAGACCAGCTAAAAGTTTTAGTGTCGAATATTCGAATCTATATTTATTGTCCATCAAAAAATAATATCAGAGTAAATAACAAAAAGATGAAAACATATATTCACATACATTATTCATACTGATTAAGGTTCTTCCAGAATTTATACGTCCACCAATATAAATAATTTGACTGTTGAATAATACAGCAGCGTATTCAACTGTTTTAGAAATTTCTTGTGGTTGAGAAAGTGTTGTCCAAGTCATAGCAGTAATATCAAATATATTCACATCATTAAACCACTGTGATGTTTGTTGAGTTCTCCCTCCAAAGATGAAAATTTTTCCTCCACTATCAACAATAGACTGTATTGCAATACGCGCATTGAAACTACTATTAAATCCTGTTACATTAATTATTCTCCATTGTGAAACCTTAGAATTAAAAGCAAATACTGATGAAGAAGAATTTCTTGGATTTACTCTTCCACCAAGTAAGAAAACCGAAAAATTGTCAATAGGACTAACACAAGAAGTCCCAAAATTATATATTACTGGCAATTCAACATCTTTATGCCATGGTGGTGTAGTTATATTGAATGAATCTGACAAGTCAAGATACCAGACTTCATTAGTGGCAGAACTATTTTGTAGAATGCCACCAAAAAAATAAACCTTTTTATTAACTAGCACGCCAGTCTGTTCAAACCGGGGACCAGGAATATTTTGGCAATTAACAAAAATTAACACCGAATTCAATATATAAAATAGATGAAATAAATCCATGTTTTTGACTTATTCGTTTCGACGGACTGTATGTAAAGAAGTACATGACAGTTATAAAATTAGCAATATGATAGTGAGAATATTTATACTTTTGAGTTAATTTGTGCTTCTATGTAACTTGAAATTAGCTTCTCGTAATGTTACATATCGAATTTTACTCGCTTGTACCAGGAACTAAATTTCACGTGAAAATGAAATAGTAATCTATAGATAGGTAAGATTTTTAGTTTGCGTATTGCACATAGGTACTCTGTGCCAGGTTATGTCGATCGTGTGGCACAGGCAAAAGTTTTTAATGTTAGGGTTAGCATTTTGAATAGGGTTAGAGGTTAGATAGTTATATTGTAAAATTGTTCAAAAAAGCTTTTTATTAGTCACTAAAAGTGGTCTTTTATGCAAAAAGAGTTTCGACAAAACGAATGGTTGTTTTGAAATTTCACGATTGCATTACGTTACACCCGATCTTGAAATCTGATCACAGTTCGACATAGAGAATCGAATTTTTGACTATTTCTTTTGTAGATCCTTTCTATTTTAGATAACGTTTAAAGCCATGTGTAGTTAGAGTTACATTTTTGATGCAGTTACGATTATTAGCCTATAAAGATTTCAAGAATGTAACTTATGAAGCACGTGATTATATATTAAATGCCTATGCACAGACAAGTACTGTATCAATTGACAGGGACTAGAAATCTCCACAATTTTATATTAATAAGAGAAATTCTATTTTGGACCTGTGTCAAAATGAACCAACAGGAGTATTTTCATATTCCATGATACAAAACTGTTACGGAGTCTATAATAGTTGTGTTATGCACTACGAAAATACCTCTTGTTGGGTTGTTTTGACCCGGGTCAAAATATAATTTCCTTGATTATAATGATTTATAATGTTTTCAAAATCCGTCATACATATTGGTTTTGAAAAGTTTAATATTATTTTATAATAAAAATTATAATTCAATATATAGAGGGCAGGGTTAGTAATAGGCCAATAGAGTTCAATGACAATATGAATAGAACAGGAGGAACCATCAATGCTGCAATGTTGCATAATCAATCAAATAGGTCTATAACATTGAGAGTAAAGTAGTATCCATTGGCTCCATTCGCGGCTCCATTAAGCTTCATTGCCAACCCTAGTAATTTTTTATTTTTAAATTAAAATATTCTTATAAGAAAACATATATGTGTAGCCTTTGGTTTTATACAGCCGTAATATAATAAAGTAAATTGTTTTACAGTTAGGGTTAGAGCAAGTACTAGTATGGTTTTTTTTGTATTTAGAATTAGAGCAGGCTATATGTAGCCATGGTTATATATAGATTTATCCTTCTTATAATTATCTAATCGAATTTAAATAAACTTTTCTATTTTAATTTTAGAATTATATAAAATTAAAGTAAAAACTTATCAAATATAGATAGTTGTTGAAAATATTTATGTTAATGTTGAGAAAATTATTATTTAAAAAACATTTATCTCTTTTCTATTGCCTTAAGCATTAAGTTTCATGTAATACGTATATATGTCGTGCGTCAGATTCGAAGAGGCGTAGATTTAAAATTGAGTTGTGTCAGAATGAAATTCGATTCAGAGATGCGTCAAACCAAGATAATCAGTTACGCGATGTGTATAATAAGTGTAATAATCATTAAAATCATAAAAACAATTTATTGTGTATTTTGTGCCGAGTTAAAAAAATATTCAATCGCTTTTCATACTAAGATGTCAAAATTTTGTCATCGAATAAAAAAGAAAAGCATCAATTAATCAAAGATTATAATAACTAAAGTTCTTTTTATCCTATTAATATTACACTGCCTATTTCACTACTTTGCGTTGTCGATTAAATACTTGAAATTAGATAATATTTTAGCAGTCAAAGAAGCAACGCTAAAATAGAATGCTAGAATCTTATAATATCAACAAATATCGTTGTAAAATTTGTCGTTGAGTGGAAGTAAACGTATTATAGCGATAATTCATTAAATTATCATTGCAACCAGAGTATTTACTGCAAAACTATTTCGGTCTATTCAAAACTAGTTACGATATAAACTGTAATAGCTTCAACGCAGGCTGAAATATTTCGGTCGCATGTATAATACGGTATGAGCAACGCCCAAGAAAACTAGATTTTGGCTTCAGCTTTTAAATCTAAAATTTACCCTAAAAAATCTGAAGAATTTAGTCTGGCATGTTATAAATTTAAGAGTCCAGAGTTTTTGTTTTTTTAGCATCACTTATATAAATCATCAATCTAGTTCAACGCAAACGTTCTTACACATCTCCAATTCAAATTTCAATCCGACTCAACTCAGTTTTATGATCCACACCCATTCTAATTTCACGCACAACATATACATTTATATTATTAGCAATGCACGGTTTTTCTATCAAATCAAATCATGAATAAATAATCAATCAGCATAAAATTTATGTCGATTTAAAATTCGGGTTATTTTATTTTAGTATATTAGTAAACTATATGTTCTAATTAATTATTAGTTGTCATAGCTGAAGCTATGATCGACTAAAGATAAGAATTAGCTTATTTTCATGGAAATTTTTAAAAATTTTGGAATGAGTGTTTTTTAGTTTTTTTAAGGTTGGGTAAGAATTGGGGATGAATCACTTGCAACATTCGCAAGTCACATAGAATTGTTGAAAAGCTCGTGGTGCGATTTTTAAAATTCAAGTTAACTGACATAATTGTTAATTCTGGTTAACTTGCGTGATACTGTAGGCTGTGTATTGTGTTCAGCCGCGCAGTAGATTCAGAAAATGTTCGATATGCCCATTTCATGATCAGAGTTGTTAATAAAAGATATATGTGAATTTTGCAGGTTTAGCATACCAATATTGTGCATCCTTATTAAGAACGGGCATTCTTTTAAATATTTACTAAATAATATTTATTATGTGGGTGGGTGTGTTATTGATAAGAATGTACAGTAGGTTTAGGAGACTCACCAAATTTTAGCATTAGCCAATCTCGGCATTAGCCGTGACAACAATTATAGTAGGATTTCACAATGATGTGATTTTCGGTGGTGTGATACGGATTACGTAAACATACATAAATACAATAAATTCGATGAACTCTATGTTAAAAAAATCATTTAACTGAAAAAATGTCAAATGTAAATCATTCAGAACATATCAACAATTCATTAGATATTACCCAAATATCTAATGAAATTGTAAAATTGAATTTAGAAGACGAGTCACAAGGTTTTATTAATAAAATTGTTAAAGAAATATGTAATTTATATAATGAAGAAAGAACTAAATTAAGAAATTCCAGACCAATTCTTGATACAATAGAACAATTTTTAATAAAAAAAAATCAAAATCCATATATTGTTATAAACCATTGCCTAAATAATCAATTCAATCCTATGGTTCAAATCATTATTGCAGTTTGTTATTTTTATGGTAAATGGGTTAAAAAGGATCAAAATAAAGCATTCATTTATTTTCAAAAATCCGCTAATATGGGAAATTCTCATGGACTATTTGGAGTTGGATATTATTATCAAAACGGAATTGTTGTTGAAAAGGATGAAAAAAAAGCATTCATTTACTATCAAAAATCTGCGGAGATGGGGAACACTAATGGAACATATAGTGTTGGTTATTGTTATCAACATGGAATTGGAGTTGAAAAGGATGAACATAAGTCATTCATTTATTATCAAAAATCTGCAGAGATGGGATCTGCTGATGGAATATTTGCACTTGGTAACTGTTATTTCGATGGATTTGGAGTTGAAAAGGATGAACATAAAGCATTCAATTGTTATCAAAAATCTGCAGAGATAGGATCCGTTAATGGAACATATACTGTCGGATATTGTTATGAAGAAGGAATTGGAGTTGAAAAAAATAAACATAAGGCATTTATTTATTATAAAAAATCTGCACAGATGGGAGATGCCAATGGAACATATAATGTTGGCTATTGTTATCTTAATGGAATTGGCGTTAAAAAGGATGAATATAAAGCATTCCTTTATTTTAAAAAATCAGCAGAAATGGAGATTGCAGAACATTAATGAATAACAAGAGATTAGCAAAAAGCTAGACTTTAGGTATTGAAAATCATAGCCGTACATAGAGATCGGAAATATGGTTTAAATCATTTTATGTATACTATGCAAAAAATGCACACGATGAGTATAAAGTGCGTTTATGTATATTTGTTACTGTGTTAGAAAGAATTTTAATAAACTTGCATTGATCATGCATACATTAAATTTAGCAAGCGAGAAATCTGTGCCGAGTTTTGTCAATCATGATCGACAAAATCAAGGAAATATTTTCTACGTATCTTAAAAAACTGCTTTCTGTATTCTAAAAAAAAAAATACTACTCATAATTTCGGCATACGTTTTATTTTCTAAATTCTTTTTTGCCCAATTTAATACTAACTTTAGAATTAGTTTGATGCGGGCAGATGATCGATACAGATTTCTTATTTGATGTTCATGTGTTGATCTACAAATCAAACTTCAGCCTATTCGAAAAACAGGAATCGTCGATGTTACACGGCTGATCCTTCACCTGGTTTGCAACATATAATATCATTCCGTTAGTACTCCATGAAATAATACCACCGGGTGAAAGATCAGTCGTGTAACATCGACATTTCCTCCTGTTGTATGCGAAGCTCTGAGTTGAAATTGTCTTGCATTTTACAATAGGTTTTGTGCTTTGTAAATCAGCGCCAATTACGACACGTGCATCTGGTAAATATGTATAAATACATAAATATGGATAGATAATAAGTTGTTGTATATTCGATAAATTAAAAGTTAGTCTGCCTCCAAAACTAGCATAAAATGATTATTCAAAAGATTATTGATTTCTTTGGAATTATAGACGTTTTCCACCTTTTTGTCCTAATCTTAGCCACTTATATCTTTACATTTTATTACCGTTACTTGACTCGTCCTAATCCATTTCCTGGTCCGTTACCTTTACCATTTATCGGAAACCTTCATAATATTTATGATACAAAACTATTTTATGAACAATGTCAACAGAAATATGGTGATTTCTGTGAAATGGTTTCTAATGGACATAGATGTATCATTATTTCACGGCCTGAATATATGGAAAAGTTTTTAAATCCTGCATCATTTTCGATGAAAACTCCATATACGCAAGGTATTGATGAACTAGGTTTTTATGGACGTGGAACTTTCTTTAATAATGACTATAAAAGTTGGTATTATCATAGGCAATTTTTTACTCAGGCATTATTGACACCTAGATTTATGGATACAGCCATAAATTCTACAAATAAATTATTTGAAGAATTAAGTGGATATTGGAAATCTCTTGGAATGCAAAGTACCTTCTTAAATAATGATAATAATAATGATAATAATTGGACTCTAGAAACTGATTTTTCTGCATGGTTTCATGGATTTACGAATGATATTGTTTCAATAGTAACCACTGGTGAAAGAGTATATGCAATTGCTTCCTATTATAATACTCAAAGTGTTATTAAATCTGAACATCCTGATGCATTGGTCAAAGATGGTAATAAATTTGTCAATGCATCTATAGAACTCCTTGGAGATGCCTTGTTTTTTCTGTTTGTTGGTTCGTTCATGAGACATTATGTTCCAATAATCAGAAACATGTCAACTTCTAAGTTAAAAAATCGTGATTACATATTTGAAAGATTTAATATGATAATTAAGAATAGAAGAAAGAAAATTGATGAATTGCCATTGGATACTGAAATGAAAAGTGATATGCTAACTTCGTTAATTACTGCAAACACTTCAAAAAATTCTATTAATGTTAAAACAGTAGATGGTGAAATGCTTAAACCTATGAACGATGAACAAGTCAGAACGAATTTGATAGAAGCTATTTTAGGTGGAACAGATACTGTAAAGATCATATTTTCAGTATTTTACATTTAAATATGTTTTGATTTGGTTATTTTTATTAATATTAATTTATCTTTATTGCATTTAGACTGCGAATGTATTCTGTTTTATAACTTATTATCTTTGTAAACATCCACACGTAAAACAAAAGATGCTTTTGGAAATTGTCACTATCTTTCCTAAAACCTCTAAAAAATTCCATGTGTCACAAGATGATTTTTCAAAGCTAAAATATTGTAAAGCAATAATTAAAGAAACAAATCGCATATTTCCCACAGCGTATATTATAATCCGCTACACTAGTGAAGAGTGTGAACTTGCTGGATATAAATGGCCCGCTGGTACACAGTTTCATTTGGACCTTTTAGCAGCGAATAAACATCCGGACTTTTGGCCAAATTCGGAAATTTTCGATCCGGATAGGTTTTATGATAATAATAAATATGATACAAAATCTAACGATAAAAAATTAGTGATGTTTGGTGGAAGTCAACGAATTTGTCCTGGTAGAAAATTGGCAATGACAGAATTACTCTTATTAATGGTATTAGTGTTTAAAAATTATAATGTCGAGTTGGTGAATAAGAATGAGCCATTAAAAGTTAAAACTGGACTTTCCATAAACTGTGAGGAATTGAAAGTTAGAATTAGTCCCCGAATTTGATTTATTAGGTAGCTTCTAATTGTACTCTGTCATTTTCCGAGGCGTATAAGAAAAAACATATAATATATTAAGGATGGGAAAGTTAAAGTTAAATATATATTTATATGTAAACTTAGGTGCTGAAAATTTTATTTACGGCATCCGCAATAGTTTTCTTAATAAAACTACGATATTGACGATTTTTTATTTTGTTTCTTATACTTGGGTATGTACCTATAGTTGGCGGTAGAATTCATTTAACAAATTAATACGGTTACGGCGTGTGCCGTATTATTTTCCGTAATTTCTTT
>CAJVQA010003269.1:0-19862 GCA_910591915.1 Cetraspora pellucida
TAATCTATATAACAGATTAAATCTGTTAGAAAATGATAAAATAATATTCATAACATAATATATTTTAATCAAAGATGCCTAATTAACTTAAATAAATCAATTTTAAAAAGTTTATATCGATTAGTTAATTTTTTTATCCGATTAATCGATTAATCGATTAATCGGTTAAGTTATCCGATTATAAAATCGATTTTGATTTCAAAATCGATTCCCATCCCTAGTCTGTATATCTTGTAGTTCAGAGAATCTGCGCCACAAACTTAGCAAGTGGTGCAAAGTTATTGGTTAAAGCGGGGTCAATTTAATATATGATCTTCATGCTGTATGAATTACATTCTTGATATTCTATATAAACTCTAACCATAAATGCATCAAAAAAGTACCCCTAAAACTCGCAGCAATAAATATTTACATTGGCACGTGATTTGTATTACTTGTGCCTTCAACAGCTGACCTAAATTATGTCAGCTGGCCTGAATTATGAAAATCACATTGCGCGGCCTCTCAAGGAAATGCTAGGCAGCTTGTAAAGTTACCATCCCTAAGTGAAACCATTAAATGTGCCGAATGCATCGTACACATCGTATTCTATGTATTAATATGATAAGTTTATGCGTCGGGGGTTTTTTTAAACGTACTAGCGTTGCCATCTTAAGCATTTTGATATCTAATTAAAAAAATTTTTTATTGAATAATTTTGAATTAATGAAGTTCTTCCTAAACTAATATAGAAAGATTCTGACTCAAATTTAACAGCGGAACTTTTTAGTGAATCTTTGAGTTGGTAGAGCTAGAGTTCTAATGTTTAGATTCCATTAAAAATAACAAAATTTAAATTTCCAAATAGAAGTTTTAGAGATCGTAAATAACAAGAGAAATGCAATAGAAACTGCATATAGTATACGCTTTTTCGAGTTTCGGTTATCCTAGTTTTGCCTTCCAATCCCATATTGCGTGAAGTTATTGTACGACTTTCGAAATGTTTTTGATGGCGATACTCGGGTGCGGTCAAATCCCGACAAACAGAATCTTGATAGGTCATAATCCCGACATCCAGAATTTTTAGGTAGAAAATCCCAAGTATGAGATATGTTTAAAGCGAAATAGGCTCTTATAATTTAATTAATTTTAGGGTTAAGTCACTTTAGATAAGGGTTAAGATAGGCTTTGCTATGGTCTATGATATTTTTTATCAGAATTTTAATTGTCAGAATTTTTAACCGTCGGGATTTTTGACGGGATTTTTATCTGTCGGGATTATGAACGACCCTAGCATGACCACCAAGATCAGTTATTTAAATTTTTGATGCCGATTTTAACATCGAATACATAACCGAATAAAAATGATTCAATAAAAAATTCCGAATTTTATCGAAAAAAAAAAGCGAAATTCCAAGTTAATAATATTCTATCCTATTAATATAATCGAAAGTGTTTATTGTTACAGAAATACTTTAAACTTTGATTTCCTGGTATGAAAAAAGTGTTCAACAAAATTCTTTATTTAGGCGGTAAATGTACATTATTTCTTCTATTAAATGTTTTTGGAAGACTTTTCGCATGCTTCTATTATTTATCATTTTTTGAATCAATATTTTTAAAGTTTTTTGTTTATGAACAAAGTACGTATTTTTTATAATTTTCTACAATTTTTCTAGTCTTAGCATCTTCATCGTTCGCTTCAGCTATATTATTATATTCAGAAATAGTTGAATTCGTATTCAAATAATCAATTGGTATAATAAGAGAATAATCGAATTTCATTGAATCTAAACTATTAGAATTTTAATTAATGAGCATAATAAATAAATATACCTTCGAAGAAATAAACATCCATTTTCCAAGAGGATCAATAAAAAAAAACTGCTTGTTAAAAAATAAGAACAAAAACATGTGCACTGCTTATTATCTATTGCCATTTTTCTTTGTTTTTGATAGTATGTGTATTAAGATTTCCCACTTTTTTAAAAAATTATCACGCTCTGAATTCCCTGAATTATGCCTCTTTTAACTGTTTAATACAGATCTTTTATTGTTGATTTTTGATGTATAGCAAAAATATTTCTTTGTTATTTAGATATGGAAAAAAGAAATCAAAGTTTCTTTTTTTCAGATTATTTACATATTAATATACAATACATAAATCGTCATATTATTCGTTGAAACTCCGTACGTAACTGATTTTGGTGGTCATGCTAGGTTCGTGGGGATTATGACCTGTCGGGATTCTGTTTGTCGGGATTTTGACCCAAACCCGATTTACCCTTGTATATGCGAATTACATGTGATTGAAATAAAAGTTATTTGGTTTATATCGATAAATTTTAAATGGTCAGTGATATATGCGAAGCATTTACGAAAATGAGCAAACGATATGCTTTAAAAATTATTATAGTAGTACTAGCTACTTTTATGATGCGTTAATTGTGATTACGTAACGTTTATTATATTATTATTCATATTTGACAATCACTGTATTTATTTTTAGCAATTCAAAATTTTTTTTTTCTTGTGCTATAAATAAGTGAATATATTTTTTTTTTTTGCGCTGCGTCGGGCAGTTCTGAAATTAAACTTCAAAGCACTGAGTTCTAAAAAAAGCAAACAAACCTTTTAGAAAAGAATATTTCGTAGTACCAAATGCAACCGATTATTTCTTAACGTTAGCGTTAGTTCTAAATAACCATCATATTAGACACGCAGCAGTAAATATTGAACAATTGAACTTGTCATACAATACAAGTTAAGTACAATGTTTCACTACATTTCATTTTAACTACATCAGAGTCGAAAATTCATTTAAATAAAAATTCTTTAGTTCTTTTAAAAATGTTAACATTACCAAACGAATGTCTTTTCGAAATATTTGATAATCTTCGGACCAACTATGGAAGCTTATTTTCATGCCTTCTTGTAAATCGTCATTGGTGTAGAATTATTGTACCTATATTATGGAGTGAACCAACAAATCATTTTAATGATAAAGGGCTTACAAGAATATATCTTTTAGCAATAAATCCTGAAGAACAAGCCCTCTTAATCCCTTTTAAAATTATCCTTCCAAATTGTCCGAAATCATTATTTGACTATGCCAGTTACACTACGTCTATCGGCCTTTATTTACACGGCGGGATCAAAAATTGGCTTAACAATGAAGGATATATTGATGATAATTATAGAAAATGTAGTAAAGATAAGTCTATAAATGCTATTAAAAGCTCTTTAATTGCAATGTTCTTACGAACAAGTAAGAATCTTAAAAACTTAAGATTTAATGGAACTATTTGTAGCAGAATGATATCTGAATATCTTTATAGAAACTCTACCATTACTTACCTAGACTTTTACACTAATGAATTTGATTCTGAAGCAGTAGAAATATTCGTAGATATTATTTATAAAAATACTACTCTAACATTTTTAGATCTTTCTTATAACGAAATTAGTTCTGTTGGATGTAAAGATATAGCAGAAGCTCTTTGCAAGAACAACTCTTTAACTCATTTAGATCTTTCTTTTAACCAACTTGATTCTGAAGACGGGAAAGCATTAGGAAAGGTTCTTAGCATAAACAATACTCTGACCTTTTTAAATCTTTATTACAATCAACTTGGCTCTGAAGGCGCGGATGCACTAGCAAAGGCACTTTGTGAAAATAACACTTTAACTACTTTAAACCTTTATAGTAATCAGATTGGTTCTGAAGGGGTAAAAGCATTAGCGAAAGCTCTTCGAATAAATACTACTCTAAATTATTTGGTTCTTTCTTATAATGAAATTGATCCTGAAGGAGGAAAAGTATTAGCAAAGGCTCTCTATACAAATACAACTCTGACTTATTTAGATATTTCTAGTAATAGACTTGGTTTTGAGAGTGCACAAATATTAGCAGAAGCCCTTTGCAAAAACGTCACTTTAACTACTTTAAATATTAGCAACAATCGTATTGGCTATTGGGGAATAAAAGCATTAGCAAAAGCCCTTTGCAAAAATACAACACTGACTTCTTTAGGTCTTTCTAATAATCAACTTGGTATTAAAGGTGGAAAAGCATTGGCAGAGGCCCTTTGCGTAAACGCTACACTGATTTATTTAGATCTCGAATATAATAGATTTGGCTATGAAGGAATAGAAGCATTGTCTTCTGCTCTTTGTAAGAATAACGCATTAACTTCATTAAATCTTGGCAAAAATGAAATTGGAATTAAAGAAGCAAAACTATTAGCAGATGCCCTTTGCACAAATACTACTTTAACGATTTTAAATCTTTCTTATAATCAACTTGATTTGGAAGGAGGAAAGGTGTTAATAGAAGCTCTATGCAAAAGTAATGCTTTAACTTCGTTAAATCTTTATAACAATAAAATTAGTCACGAAGGCCAGGATATTTTGAGAACAATCCTTCATACGAAGACTACAATAGTTTCTTTAACGTTTTAAAATAATTACTTATTTATTTTTTATAAATTTGAGCACTTAGTAAAAATATAAGAAATTATCATAACCACTATGTTTTGCTTTTTTTCCACGAGTGTAATACTATCTTTTTTTTTTCACAAGTGTAATAACATATTTTTATTTTAAACATAAGTAAAATTTTAAACTATTTTGCCAAATTAAATCAAAGGAAATATATTAGTTTACGCATAGTGTTCATACGGTTACGAATCACTTCACCGATTCATTTCGTAGACATAATATTTCACCGTGTTTTTGTTCGCTGACACTTATTTCACAGACAGGTTCATTTCACCGACAGTTTATTTTACTGACACTCAATTCGCCTGACATATATTTTTTTCATAAATCTGTTAACCTTAACCTTAATTCTAATCTGACCTAACGACAATGACCAGAATTATTGGCCAGGGTAAAATTGCCACATAATATGTGACAAATACATCGGGCACCAAAAATTCATTTATTATTTCCCGATTAGATAACTTTATTTTTTACGACGAAGAACATGTGGGAATTCCGTTTACAGGTTTTACACGCTCTATATCAAAATGTTTAAACGACTATATCTCTAAGAGAATATTTCATCCCAAACAAATTATACAACCTATCACCTATCTGTAACCAACCACATATAAAATATAATACCAAGAATATAACAAGAAATTTTTATAGCTATAAAGAGAATCGGTGGTGTAGATATTTGATGACATGAATGTTACTAAGACACAGGTTCTTGTACTGCCTACAACAGCCGAGGAGCCTATTTACCAAACGGTTCTTGTGCTGCCTACAGCATCAAGAGCCTAATTGCCAAGTATGAAGTTCTTATTCTGCTAGCTGTAGCCGCAGAGCCTAACAGTACTAACCAATATATTGTTAAAACAAATGCTCTGGTTTCTCTTACCCGTCCTCATGTAATTCACATTGAACAACCATATATAACAAGAAACTGTACACAAATATCCATAAAGTCATCTGATTT
Source organism: Cetraspora pellucida (assembly GCA_910591915.1). Lineage (NCBI taxonomy): Eukaryota > Fungi > Glomeromycota > Glomeromycetes > Diversisporales > Gigasporaceae > Cetraspora > Cetraspora pellucida. The sequence goes on from CAJVQA010003269.1 coordinate 5,444, forward strand.
CGCAATAATGATCGTCTTGTCACTTCTTCTCAGTAACTTGAACAAAAAGTGCAAACAAAAAAAATTTAAACATACAATAATGATAAGAAATAAATCCATTATTTTATTTATTCCAAATATACTCAATAAACGTAATATTTATTACATCCAGAAAGTATTATGATTACGGTTTTTTAAGTACTGTATTTGAAATATTTCATTGCTTTTTAAACCGATTATAATCCTCCAATTTATACAATAGTTCACTAGGCTAGCTGCGCGACGTAGTCGCGCTAAAACCAGGAACGTTGAATGATTATATAATAGCAAGGTTAAAGTTTAAATTTTAGCAAATGCGCATTTTGGATTATTGTATGTATATTGCGTAAAAGAGGTGGATGATATGTTTGATTTATAAGTTGTATATTTAATTATTTATGACATGAGTGAGGTTTGTATTTGGAAAGTTATTATTGTATAGGCATTATTATTGTGATCATTATTTTATGTACTATGCACATTTAATAAATATGTATTTATTGGCATTTGCATGTATGTGTGATTTGGGATAGAATTTATTTTTTATAGGATTTTTATTTGGTTAAAAGTTAAAGGTTAAAATGTCATGTTTTGAAGTTGGTTATTTTAGATAGCTTTGTGGGTTTACAGTTAAAACAGTTTAGTAAAATGTAAGAAAAAGGTATCGGTATGTACGATTAATTATGAATAATTGTAGAAAATTAGTTTAGGAGGATAATTATTATGTAGTAAGACATCATTCTAGATACATACTACAAAGACCTTGCATCATAATCTTGATATCCAATCAAATGTAAGATTTTGTTTACACGCCATTCCAGATGGCAGGAAACCATGCACTCCGTATTGCAAGCATACTCTGTTCCTGGTAAAGTTTTTATTAATACTATTGAGTCATTTGTTTGTTTATTTTTTTGGTGTTAAGGTGAGACCTTGCTCATATTTTTATTGGTAGTTTTTAAAGTTAGTAACTTCATGGAGTTACTATGTACAAAAATAATTTTATATAAATGCTATAGTCAAGGTCAACACTTGTAGTTAAGGTTAACCATTAAATTGTTAACTTATATAACTAACTTAAGTACAAATAAGAAGAAAATTATATTCAAGAATAAAGCTCAAACATATTTATCTGTGACTTAAACCTATTAAAGTGGTCAAGACTCATTTAGATTTATATAGTTCAAATATAATTAAATGAGATATTGTATTTGATTCAAAGAATAGTCCATATATTGATTTTTTTAATAGTATAAACAATAGACAGACATGTGTTGGAATTTAAATATACTTGATCAGGTAATTTACATATACATGAATATGTATATGTTTGACAATTGTATTTAGTTTGTCTATTATGATTAGTTTGAATTAAGTGTTTAGAGAAAGAAGGTTTGAGACCTTGTTGTTTTTTCTAATTTGAGAAGTTTATACAATATAGTTTTCAGAATAGTTCATGATATAACTTGTTAATTTCAAGTAGTATTTTAATAGTAGTTTGTGATACTAATTTGTAAAGAATATTAAAGTTTTGAATTATTTAAATTAGAGATTTGGGTATAAGTTCTTTAACTATGATATTAAGATATAATGAGTTTTCATTAAATAGTATATAATAAAAGGTTTTCGGGTTTGAATTTTCTAAATAAGTTCTTCTTATTGAAATTTAGAGAAGTCTAGGTTGTTTTGACTAATGTATTTGAAGATAGTATCTTGAATAATACTAGTAAATAGAATGAAGCTAGAACATGTTTGCCAATATATTGAGGAGTCAAGTAAGTTACAATAAAAGCAATTTGTATTATAAAAAGTATGTGAATATATTTTATGATATAGAAAATGTGTATATAGTTCATTTAATAGAATTTTGATTTTAAAGAATTTGAAATGATTAAGTTTAAAGTTAATTATATTATGTGTTGGTTTTTGGTTATAATTAAAATATAACCAAATGAATCTTCAATCTATTTCTAAAATAAGTTGGTTCTATTCTTGGTTGTATTTTTAAGATGATTACATTGTTAAAATATAGACTTTATAAATATTTTTGATAAATTTTCTTATAGAGTATTCTATAAAATGTTAATTTCAAAACAGCATATAGTATAGGTTGTGAATATTGGTATAAGAAATATAAATTAGGAGAAAGATTATATTGTTTAATGAAAGAATCAGTAAGGTTGTTCAAATCATTATTAGTATAGGCTTACACTTTATAAAAGTTGATTTGAAGGTTGTAAGATTTAATAATATTCAATAAAAAATGCCATATAGGTCATATATTAAATTTAAAAAGTTTATTAGGATTGGAAAGTGTAGTATAGATGTTAGTATATTTAGTAATAATAGATTGAAAATCTGTAAAGATGTTAACTATTACATTTTGGAGTGTAGTTAAATGTTGAGCCATTTGCTACTATATGGATTCATTATATTTTATAAAATAATTTTTTGTTATTGTGTTCTGGATTCAAAATTATAAAAACCTTTTACTTAAATAAATAATCAGAGTTATAATTTTCTAGAAGAGCATTAAAAATAAAATCTTTAAGGTTTTTTAATGCAATTGCATTTTCTTAATCTGTTGTTATAATTTTATTTAATTTTTATTATTTTTTAATTTATTATTAATAGAGATTTGGTTATAGCTAGAGATGGAAAAATCACAGTTTTGTCCAAAAATTCTGTGTGAGATTTGACAAAGGTAAAATTGCCATCATAAAAAGTTTCAAGTAAAATTTTATTTTTTTTTAGATTAGGATTAGGATTTTGCCATTATATTAGTGTCTAAAATAATTTGCTACATCAAAATTTTACAAGGAAATTTTTAATTAATGTGCAGAAGACAGTTTTATATACAAAATTTTGTATTTTTTTGACAAAGTAAATATTTGTTTTGAATTTTTCTAATCATGTTACATTACACCTGATGGGTCTTGAAACTTTTAGGATGGTGATTTTACTTCAGTTTGAGATTTCACACAGGATTCACTGATTCACATATCATTACTAAGATTACTATAAGTTTTAACTGGAATTATAGAATTGGCACAAATTATTAAGAACATTATATGCTGAATCCTGTGAATTGCCTATCATTAGTTATAGCAATCTATGTATATATTTTAGAATAGTATGTTATTTGTTTATAAAATGAACTTAAGTAAAACAAGTTGTTATAAAATATTATTTTTACAAAAGCTATTGTTTTTTATTAGTTTTTTATTTAAATTATTAGTTAGAATTTTTAAGATTTAAAGTTATAAGTGTTTAAAGCTATTATGGTTTCATATTAATATAAAAAATTTTTTAATTTTTTAATTTTTTTTATTTGATTAGAATTAGTATATTATATATTCTCATTGGCTAAAAAGCATTTGTATTATTGTAGATAGGTTAACAGGCACCATAACACATATACAAACTCCAAGAAAAGTGACTGATTTGTTGATAAATTAAGTTTTAGTAAAATAAATATAATAGTAAATTGATTGTTAGTAAAGTGTTATATTTGCAAAACAGGTGTCAGTAAAGTAATATATAAATAAAATTACAACAAATTAGTATAAGATGATTAACCAGAATTGTATAGTATAAAAGCATATAATATCTATTTTAAAAATTATATACAATAATATAAAATATATTAGTCTAATTTAACCATATATACTATACTGAATTATATTATCTAAATTAGTTTTTGTGTTTTTAGAATCATATGTATCAAAAAGGTTTTAAAGTAAACCATTTTTGAATAAATAAAGAAATTTAATGTACTATTGTGATAAATATTATAGAACAAGCATTTTTAAATTAAATGCCTTACTTTTAAAGCACTATTTAAAGTACTGTATTTTAAACCTATTTATTATCTTATTATATATAACCAGGTTATCTGAGTTACTCAGAATTTATATAGTTTTGAAATTTTGAAAGCTGGTTTAAATATATAAAACTAGTTTTATTAGGCCAAAATAGTTATAGGAGCATCATTACTCTAAAGTCCATTAATGTTATTAGACCTGAACTTTCAAACATGTTTGTAAATTTTTGGATCTAACTAAATCAAGTCTGAACCATGCCTGAAGTTTGATATTCAAACCCGAACCTAATTTGGTCATAAAACTAGTTTGAGTTTGATTTGATTTTAGACTGAACCCAAATTTATTTAAAGTTTGATCCAATTCAGATTTGCCAAAGCCCTAATAATAACCATAAATCTTGTGGCTCATGAATTGTAATTTCCCAAATAAGAACAAAGGAACTACGAGTAATTTTCTGATTTTTCTGTTCAAGTATATTAACAAAGTAAATTGCTATTTTCACAATTATCATATAGTGTACTAATTCATAATTTATTTAGTAGTGATTTAAAAAAGTCTTGTCCAGGGACTTATTGAACATCCGGTATAAATTATGGCTCTAGGATTGGGAATGGTATTGGTTACACTAAAATTTAGCAAGAAATATTTTTTGTTAGAACCCAAAAATTTGGTTTATAATCAAGATTTTAAGATATCAACATACCTGTGTGTATACACAGTGTATAAATAGAAATTGCCTAAATCAAATTATATTAAATTATTGTCGTTGCTGAAGCTGAAATTTAGAGACCTCTATTTATAAATATTAACCCTACTAAAATCCACATGTACATCTTTTATTATTAAACTAACCTAAATCTATACAAAAAAAATTTGGAAATTTCATCTTAAAGTATTTAAAATTTCCAGCTTCAGAAGTGACAATTATTTATGAGAAGTGGTTTAACAAAATAGCAGTCTGAGAATTTGAGAACTCTCCGCTTAATAATAATTTTTATAATAGTATTTATTAATCATTAATAATTGATCGGATAATCCTTTAATTCCCAGATCGACATTTTCCTAGACAAGTTCTCTTATCTAAAGGTTCTCAAGCACCTCACTCAATGGATTCACTTCATTAACAGTTAATTTCACGACAAGTTTTTTTTATAAATTTCACTAAGAATTACTTTGTCGGTGAAATGACCGGAGCCCACAAATTTTATGTGAAAATGCAATTCTTTAGAGTGATCGGTTTACCCAACATTAACATACATTACATTAATTTTCACGTTATATATTTTTTTTCTTAATTTTATGCTTTATTTTTTTTTGTACGGGTATTTATTTTTGGAACAGCAAGGTATTGTTTCCTGATAAATGTATTCACTTATTTTAATACCATATTTAAATTATTATAAATGAATTCTGGACCAGAAAAATCAAATATTATTTTAAGGCAGGGTGAAAGTCGCGTGTAAACCCGACCATATTAAGCAAAAAATATTATTTTTGATGCTTTAGTTATTGGTGCATAAAAAATAATATTTTTAGCGTCTAAGATTACGTTCTTTCCAACTCAGAATTTACGCTTTTTAATTCCATTTATTTTTATTTAGCCTCCGATTATTGCACACCATGCACTTTTTTAGTACATACATTAATTATGACGTTATATTGCGGTTCTATGACTATTTTGTGACTGACATTACTGTTGCTTAAAAGAAAACATTACATAAATCAAGTCTTTATTCGTACAATAAAGGAAGAATAGTGTAAAACTCATTTGTATCGTGGATTTTATTTTTAGTAGAGGGATTCCCTCAATGATATCGATAAAGGTGAAGGGTAAAATTCCCCGATAATATGGATAAAAATTTACTTAGATGTTCAATGACTTGTGGTTCGTGACTTCTTTCGTTGAAAACTTATTACAAGTATATATTCGGTGGGTGTTTGACTATTGTCTGCGAAAGTATTTAAACCAACGCTTTCAATAAAACTTTCCTTGAAATTTACTTCTCAAATTAAATAAACATTTACAATATAAAGTTATTATTCAATCTAAGACCAAATGCAGTTTTGTACCTCTATTCAGACATACTTAACATTATCTCCAGATCTATGCACTGACTTGTTTAACTTGTTGTCCCTGTGCATCTATTAAATTTCCTGTTCATATTTAAATGATTCTTAAATATGACACGTCACTTATCTTGCATATTATTACTTATAATCATTGTTGCCCCGATATTTACCTGATCCAGCCCAATATAATATTCTCGACTTCTTTCCTGTTCGATGATACATCGAAACTTAATTTTCAATGCTTAAATATCAAAATAAATTTGGGGAGATAATCATGCGTGTACGTGTCGACCAATACATTATATAATCTTGGATAAATTTCGTTGTTACACTATAATCTTTTTGAATTAAATGCTATATACATCTGGTATATGTAAGGCATGTTTTTGTAATGCAGAGTTGAACCCAATACAATTTCGATGTAAGCAACCTGCAGATGAAAAAAGTTCGAAAGCTTTTAAAAATAAACTTTGATCATCAGATCCAAGTCATGTTTTTTTATCATTCTTTTAAATTTCGTCCATTGAAATATTGAGAAACTTTAGTCAGCCCTTTTCTTTTTGAAAATAATTGTTCTTTTTTAAGTTTTACATAAACTATTTTATTTGCTATGTCACTACCAAGATATTTTTTGTATTTTTTGACTTTTATATTATTGATATTCATAAATCTAGCCAGAACAAATAACGATCCTATTGATCTTTACGAAGGTAAATGAATTTTAATTCATTTAATTCATTTCTATATTGTAAATAATTGTAATATTCACATTTACTCATTTTAATAGATGATCCGACAGGGTTCTTATGCGTAGTCATTTTTCATAACACCTTCCTATCCCTCTCCTTAATCGGAATATTTTTTGTGTTTAACAGAATTTATTATAGATGGATGTATACACAAAGATATTTGTCGATGGCTGTTAGAGTACCTTTATACTTGGGTACAATTGGTAAACATTTTCAGACTCTATTATCATTAGATCCGAATATTATTTTAACTGCCTTTGAATCTCATTTATAGACTTCATTTTTTCAATTTTACAGGCTTGTGGCACAGTAAGTTATCGGTTAGAAGTGGTTCTCAAGCAATTCACTCAATATATACTCAATCATTGCGATTAGTTGAATTAATATTTATACCGATTTTTTAAAAAATGTAGTTTGCCTATTTTTGATAGTCACTTGATCGGTTTGTTCAAAATAATTAAAAAATTCCCTCGATCCATTGAGTGAGGTGCTTGAGAACCGCCAATATAAGATAAAATCTAGGATAAGAGTAAATAAATAAATAAATGTTATAAAGATGTTTGTTAAAGTCTTGAACCTCCAATTAATTAGGTATATATTACAATATATCACACCCCATTGTCTGGATTAGCCTGTAAAAACCTTACCTTCATGTCAACTGCTTGTATATTCTTTCGGAGAATATTTGTCGCTTCTATTTCTGTCATTACATATCTCAGGTAAATATTGATAGATTTTATAAAACAAACCTATTATTCTTAAAGCTAAAATAGATTTGTGTTAGAGTATGTAGGAGCAAAAATATAGGTACTGGTAGATATGATTGGAAATTATTTCTGCCTATAGGCACAATCTCTTTGATTATTTCGGTTCTTGGTTGGGAATCTTATGCTCCTGTTAAATATTGGTATAAGCTATTATGTCATTTCGTTTTTGTTGTTGTCGTTTAACCCAAATATTGTAATTATAATGTTTAGATTTAAATTTTTAATAGGTGTGCTACAAAGCCCGCAAGTTTTGCTCTTACAATAGTTTCCGTTGGGATAACGTTGTTTGTGCTTTCAATATGTTCATTCTGTTACTTCCAAACCGTTCGAACTGTACGTGTCGTTAAAAAAGCTCAAACACAAGTTAATCTATCTAATGATACAAACAAGTCTTTAGAGCATTCTATAAGTGATGTAGAACTTAGGGTTACTGTAAAAGTTTTGGGTTATGTACTTGTGTTTATTTTACAATGGGTAGGCAATTTTTATTTTAATCTTTGCCATTTTAATTATTTATGATTAAATTTAATTAGTAGATTCCTACAATACCATATGAAATATATCAAATATACGGAAATGCACCTACCTGGATGTACTGCATGGTTGCTGCGTCAATTAATATGGGGGTGAATAAATTCTTATTTTCTTACTAATATTTCACACACATACTTCCTATTCATTTGATTGTTGGTTGTTTCTTTATTTTATAGGGTATTGGAAATGCCATATTTTATATAATAAATGAAGGATTAAGTCGTAATGTAGATAATTGTAAATCTTCCTTGACAACTTGTCAAACTACAGAACAAATTGTGCTTAATTCAAAAGACATAAATGATAGTGACTCGATATATGAAAATGTTGAGAGTAGATTTTCGATAAATTTATCAAAGAGATCTCTTGATGTTATTCCTGATGGCACGTGTTAATGTTGCTACAAAATCTATAAAATATTTATAACTAAAAATTTATCCCTCTAGTTTTAATAATTGGTTTTTTAAAATATATTATACCGTATATTATGACTCGACTAAAAATCCTGTTTATAATGAAAACAATAAAGAATATCATAAACTTGTCACAAAGGGAAGAAAAAAATCAAATCACTTTTTTATCTCTGCATTTTCATTCGTACTGATAAAATATTATCGTGATTGGTTGATCCTGAAATTTGAACTTATTTTAGTATGAAATTTTGAAATTTTGGAGATTTCCGTTTTTTTTTGGAGTTGGGTTAGGATTTGAGCTAGAATTGATAAATAAAGTGTATATATAGATTTTTTGCAGGCTTATGAGATCCCAAATTTCAGTGTTAGCCAATAAGTAGCTGCGCAATGTTGTCGCGCGAAACCAGGAACGGGAGAAATCTACGCAGACACTATTTCAGTCACAGGAAACCATATTCTTCATTGCAATCTATTCCTGTATAAGAAAATTACTCTTTATAAAAGAAGTTGATAGTACTTGCAATCTGTATATTGGTTTGAATTTCAATGACTGAGCCTAAAAACCTATTGTTATGTGTTTTATGGTCGAGTTCAGAGATGGGGCAAATGCGACAGATTGTCGCTTGAAAAACGATTCTGCTGCGTAATGTTCTTCAAAGATATAGAGGTGGTTTTTCGATTTGGCACAAGGTCGAGGTGATCAATGAGGAGCGTTACAAGATGAGTATTAAAATTTTTTTTAAAGAGTGTATTGTATTGATTCAAAAGAGCTTTTATTAGTTGCATTATATTGTAAGAGCAATACAATTATAGAGTTATATTATTATATGACTCTAAACTATGAGTTTGAACTTTACTTTTAGATGGGTAAATTTCATTTCTTTTATAATGAATTGATTGCAAGAAGAGCCTGCACAAGATCATGACTTTTCTCATTATTCTCAACATTTTTCAACCATTTTTGTTCTAACTTTTACCCTTTCACATGGCCTTTTATTACTTTAATATTTTTTCTGATTTTCATAGAACTAATAAGAAATATTTCAGTTTTATTATTCCAAGATTAGAACCCATCATATTGTCTTCAATCACACCTCTCTTGACATCACCTTACAGCTAACTCAGGTAGGGTAGGTGGAGTTAACATCCATTCTTAGCATGAACAAGTTGGTCCAGGTTGATCTTTCTTTATTTAAAGAGTGGTGAGGTCTTATATAGAAACTTATGTCTGTCATATGGCTTCCTTTGGGTTAGATGCACATGTTTCAGATAGATTGTCATAGGCACCTCTAATTAAATAAATATGTTACAATAATATCCATTTCACAGGTTCTATGAAGTGTTGGTTTTACCTCTAACTAAAGATAGGAAAATCAAGTTTTTTTGAATCTACTGCAAAGTTTGCATAACCCTAGTCTCTAGAGCCCTTTATTTATATTTATATATATAAAACATCAACTTCATATATGTAAATTTGGACTCTTATTATTTTAATTAATGTTCCAAGGTTAGTTTAAACATCAATTTTTGATGTTTTGTGTTTTTTTCACTTTTTTTCTGCATATTAGTAAATTGATAATTCTGGTCAAATTTGCAAATCATTTAGCTAAATCTAGAACAAAACAACTTTAAATATAATCAAATAATCTGCACATTTGATCAGAATTATGAATGATAAATTCTATTAATTAGATAATGCAGATCCATTTTTTTTTGAGCTAATCTGAACTGATTTCCGATTAGTAATTCAAACCTAAATTATAAAACTGATCAGAATTATAAAAATTATACTGCAAAGCCTAAAAAATGCCTGCACAGTGAAATACTGCACAGGTTGTAAGTAAAATATTATATAGGCTGCATAGTAAAATACTGCACAGGCTATGCAATATCTAATCTCTACCTCTAATATTATTAATGAAGTCAATGTCTAACTGCTATATAGTTGGTTAGCTAGTATTACTTAGTTTCAATGAATCTGATTCAAAATTCTAAGGCTCTGCAAAAATCTACAAATATATATGTATTTATAAATAATTAACAATTCTTTTGATTAAATCTTTAATGATCAGTGATTATTATTTTATCAGCCCAATAAAAATTTTGATGAAAAAAATAAAAATTACTAAATATTTAGCATCAAGACTTTTAAATTTATATTGGAACACAAATTTTTGTGTCTAAAAAACTTATTTTTATTATTCTTTGTTATAACATCATTGATTTTACAGATATATGCACTTATTTAAGTTTTTTTTTTTTTTTATTTTTATTTTATTTTATTTTATTTATATAATATCATAGTAGAAACTTTATAATACAATAAAAAATTTAATTACAGAAAAAAATTTTTAAAATAAAGATTTCTAAACAACATTTGTGTTGCTAAAAAATAGACATCCAATGTAATATTATACCTTTTATTTCCTAATAAGTGCTATAGATAATTGTTTCAAATTATTTTCTAGCTAGAATAGGTTAGAGAAAACCTTAGATGAAAGTTAATATATTATATAAAATATGTGGTTAGAGTAAAACTTTGTAAGAGCTATTTGTTAATTGCTACTATAGTATTAGAAGTTTGTGTAGTTCTTGGGAGGTTGTTAGTGAAAGAAGATATTGTTGAGAAGTAAATTTTTGTATGTTTAGTTTTAGTAGTTATGTTTTGAGTAAGTTCCTATTGATGTTGAGATATGTTGTGTGTAAACCATAAGTCTTGATAGTACCAAGTAAGAAGATTGTTGGCTAAATTAATCAAAAAAATGCTTGTTTGTTTGTTTAAAAGAACTTTGATATTATTGTAGATAGTTATAGAGAAAGTGCCAGATATGGCATATAAGATAGATTAATAATTAGAATTAGTGTGGTTGGCTGTAAAGTTTGAAATAATATTAAAAATGAAGGGTGCTAGACTGTTAGATATTTGAAGTAAGTTAAGTGTTAATTGAATTGTATTGAGGATTGCTTGGTTTATATTAATATTATTGCCTGCACAGAGGAAGAGATGAAGTGTGTTTTCGAAATTTGTATATCAGAAACATGTTGTTATTATATAGAGATGAGGATAGCATATATTAAGATTTTCTATAGTGGAAAGGTTATTTGTAAGGATTTTAATACGAAAGAAGTATTTTTGAGTATCATGTTTCATGGATTTGATTATTTGAAAATTGAGAGCCCAGTTAGGTTCTAAGGTATTTTGAAAGTGTTTAATTGTAGACCAAGAAGAAAGTTCTTGAATTGTAATAATATTTTTGATAAAGTTGTGAATTTTGAAAGATATAAGATGATTATTTCATAGAAAGTAAGTTTGAGTATTTGGTAGTGATAGTTCAAGAATGGGTTTAGAAGTTCCTTATTTTGCTAGAGAGTCTGCTTGGTTATAAAATAAGTTTGTATGTGATTTGATTTTTGAAAATTGTACATTAAGGTTTTTAATAGTTTTGAGATAATTGATAAATAAAATAATATCCTAATTTTTAATATATAATTGTTTTAAAGAGGAAATGTGTTGCAAGTTTTTAATTGTTGTTTGATTGTTAAGATGGATTGTAATGGTAATATTTAATAATATAACTAAAAGAAATGATAGAACTGCTTCAAGTTCAGTATAATTAGTGTTAGCATATGGTTTTGTGTTTACATTAAAGTTTATATTAGTATTTGTTTTGCAAATTCAGCCTATGTCTAATTTAATATTTGGTGTTTGACAGTCTTTGATAGAACTATCAGTATAGAAGATTAAGTTGTCTAAGTTAGAATTTCTGATTGAGGAGTAAAGTTTGATTAATTAATTTTTATATGAAGTTGATTTAACAGTTTGTTGAATGAGTTGTATTTCAGGAGAAGTTAAGTTTACTGAAGGATAAGAAAAAGGTAAGAATTAGGGAGAAATGTAATTGTTAATATGAATAAGTGAGAGAATTTCATTAAAGTTAATTTGTAGTAAGTTTTTAATGATTTTAATTTGGTTGTATGGAATACTGATAGATTGAAAGTTTAAGGTTATTGGAAGCGAAGTAGAAATAATTAAAGTAAATTCAGATGAATGATAAAGAGGCTGATAGAATTAGTTTGTTGGAAATGAATTTATTGTGAGAGAAAGATTTGTTGATTAATATTGTAGAAGATTTTGTAAGGGAAAAGTAGGTTGAGGAAAAGGGAAGAATATCTATCAAGTTGATGAAGGAGTTTTTGGGAAGAAGATTTAAATGAGACCAGATTGTGTTAATATTGTAATTTTGATTAGAAGAGAAGATTTGTGTGAACCAAGTTGGTTGACAATCTTGCGTAGATTTGTTTGTTCGTAAATATATATTATTCTATAAAAGAAAGCATAAATTATTTGCTGTTGTAATTTGTTCAAAAAATAGAATTCTGTTGTTTTTTAGACTTTGAATAGTTAAGTTAGATAATTTTGGAAGAAGTATATCATATATTGTTTTGTAGTTTGTAAAATTTTTAATGATAGTAAAAAGTTAGACAGTAAGAAATTGTGTTTTGCAAGTTGACAAATATGAAAAATTAGTGTAAAGTTTTGTGTTTTGCGATAGTGAGTATTAAGTATATTTATTGTAAGCTTCGGCTGCCAAATTTTGAGAAGTCAGACCTTAGTTTGTAAGGTGCCAATGGTATTAAGTAAAGGTGTAAAGTTAAAAATTCATTCAATATTAGAGGCACTTAATTTTTGTAAAATATTGTTGAGAGTTGGTAGGTTAAAAAATAGTAGATTAGTAAGAATAATATTATTTGTATTTCTTGCTAATGCTAGCATTTTTTTGGATTGGATAATAAATATTTGAGAGAGTTTAGTTTGAGTATTTTGGTGAATTGGAGTTATTTGTAATAAATATTCCAGAGAGGGTTAGAGAATAAAATTGTAAAGAGCTGAAATTTGTAACAATGTAATTTTTTTATATTTAATAAAGTTAAGAAAGTTTTTAATTTTGTTGAAAATAGTATCAAAAGTTGGTTTTGTGAAGCCATTTCCATTATAGAATATGCCTAAGTATCAGATGATGTCTTGAGATCTTCTAGAAAAAATAGTTTGATTATTAATAGTGAGAATGGTTGAAAAAGAGGTAGATAATTTGGGTTTAATATGTAGAAGATCTGATTTGAAAGAGTTTATTTTGATATTATTAAGTTTATAAAGAGTAGATATGTTATTGAGTATATTTTGCATTGTAGATAGGTCTTCACAATGCCAAGTGGTATCATCTATGTAGGCTGATAGAGGAATAGTAATTGTTTGAGCAGAAGTATTAGAAATAATATCAAGAGGTGATTGTGCAGATATTTTAAGAAATTGATTTTTATATTTTTGGTTAATGAAAAAAAGAATAGAGTTATAGTAGATTTTCCAGAATAAAGGTGAATAGGTTTCTCCTTGCTCTATTCCAGATTTAATTTGAACTGGTTGTGTTAGGCCATAAACAGTGATGATTCTGGCAAGTCAAGAAGTATGTAATTCTGTAATAAGGTTTATACTAGGAGATGGAATGCCAATTTGTTTACAGGCATCTTGTAGTCTTGTAATGTTAATTTTATCAAAGGCTTTAGACATATCTTGAAATAAAATCCAAGCTTTTTTGTTATTAGCTTTGTAGTATTCAATTGCACTGTGTAGAATTTGAATTAGAGTATGAGTAGAGGAATTTTTGGAGGCCGTGAAGTTAAGATTAGAAAGGAGGTTATTGAAGTAATAATCTTATCTAGTCTAGATATAAAGATTTTTGTGAAAGTTTTTTTGAAGGGTTCAATAATAAATATAGGTCATACTTGAGTAAAAGTATAGTTCTAGTTTGATTTTTTTGGAATAAGGAAAATATTAGAAGATTTCCATTCTGTAGAAACTTTTTAAAGTTGAAAATATTTGTTTAAAAATTGTCTAAAAAGGTTTTGTGCTTTGGAGCTTGCATATTTAATATGTTTATAGCAAATTTCAGAAGGGCTAACAGCTTTTTAATTTGGAAGATTAGAGATAATCTCTTGCCATTCTTGTTGTGTAATTTCTTGAGTAAGATTTTGGTAGTAACTTTCAA
>CAJVQA010003270.1:0-19857 GCA_910591915.1 Cetraspora pellucida
TTTTACTTAGAAAGTATATTGCTAAAATTTATTGTTAAAATTTTATTATAAAAATTAATTTTTAAAAAAAAGATGCAATCAAATTTGTATGCAATACAATTTAAGGGATAAAGTCAGTGCTAGAATCTGAGTGAACTCTACAAAAGCAAGCTTTGTTAATAAGGATTAAATGTAAATAATTAGTTAGCAAGAAGGTATCCTTCAGTCTTACAGTCAGATGACATACTCTAAAACATGTAATGGCTTGATAGATGTACAAAAAGAAGGTTAAGATTAGGTTAGACAGCATCTAATATAGATGTATAGGAACTTGTATACTATTTATTAGTATAGTATAGGAATCAGAATATTTAAAATAGGTAATCTCTTAGTAGATTGCAGATATGGCAACTAGTGTTGAACCTGCTATGCAGGTGGACTACTTAAATTAAATAACCAAAACTTGTACAAGTAGCTAGTTGTATACTTATCTTGTACTAGTTATATAATTATAATTAAAAATATAATAAAGACAGTAGTTGCCAATAATCACAATCTTAGCAAAAGCAAAAAAAAAAAAATTATTTTCAAATTTTTTAATTAATCTAGTTTTTTTTTCTTATAATATTTTTAATAAATACAAATTAAAAATAAACTTTTTTATTTATAACTATTTGTTTAATATTAATATTATATTTTTAATTAAAATTATCTTTAAAATTAAATAAATTATTAAATAAGTACTTTATATTATAAGTTTTGCTTTTGTTTTTTTAAAAAAAAATTAATTAACAAATTAAATTAATAAAACTTGAAAGTTAAGATATTTTTTATAAGCAATTTGATTATAAAACTAATATATAATGATTAAATTATTAAAAACTAATCTTTCCTTTTGTAATAATAACTTTTTGATTTACTATTGGTCTAACTTTTTTACTTTTATTAAAGGCACTGCTATCATGATCCACAATAACCTTAAACCTTATATTTACAGTATTCACATCTATCCTAAAGATACTATAGTACTTGATATTTTCTTTTAAAATAATATCAAGCTCTATATTATATCAATTTATTTGTTATCAACTAATATCACTACTTGTAACTAAACTCAAAATACTGTTATTAACTGGATTTAACAAGCCTTTTAACTTCATATTTACTCTATTATTCTTGATAATTTTAATATACAAGACAATACTTATAGCTTTTCTTTTAAATATAAACTTATTAATTTTTGCAACACCATCAATATATATAATATAGAAGCTTACTTTAACAACAAATATTCTATCTAGTCTAACAATACTAATAGTAGTTGCATTAACTATATTTGAACTAACTAATTCAATATACAATTTTTTCTCTCTTACAGTTTTGATAACAACCAAACCTCAACCTCTAGTAATTATCTAATTCTTATCTCTATATGAACATTTCTATATGCCTATAGCAAATCTTTATGTAAACATACTAGTATAAGTTACCACATCTTTAACTACAAAATTATGTTTGCAGAGAACTAAAAATCCTTTGCAGACATCTTATTCCAACAACTCTTACTGTACAAAACTCCTATCAATAGTAAAACTAATAAAAGTATTAAAACAACTTAGCACAAAATTTAATGCTTTATTATTTACTCTGCTACTCACACTATCTCTAGTAAAGTCTCTTATAAACATGGCTACAATCATCAATACTCACTTCATAGTACCCTATTATATTTATCTTTTAAAAAACTTGGTCATATTATTAAACTTGTTAAAAAACTCACTTAATATTCTAACATCTTCAACATTAATTAAAATATCTTTCAAATTAACAAACAGTCACAATGTAACCTTTAACTACTTAACTCCACCAACCTATCTTGTACTCAACCATGGCTTCAATATGCTTACTCTATTTGAAAACAACTTTTTTATACTCATTATCTTAAAAACTTTCTCTTATTTTGACAACAAATTAACAAAACTATCAATAAAAAATATATTTCTCTTACATTACATCCTATACAAGCTATTTATAGTATTCTTAATCACTATCATCAACCTGTTCATTTCTCTAATATAAAATTGTCTAATGAACTCATAACTAATCTACTACTCATTAAACAGCATGTTTAATCATATTTTCATGACTGGACTGCATTTAGACCTATTAATAAAACTTTTTTTAATAATTTTTGGCAACAACAATATCATTCACTTTCTTATATCAACCCAACCTGATACCAATCTCTGAACTCTCTTATTACAAATAAAAAACTTTCTTAAACTCTCTCTCAGTTTCCTAACAACAAAGCCTATGGTTCTACAGGCATTAGTTATAAAATGCTCAAACACATCAGCTCTGAATGCACTTCTGCTATTACTAGTCTTTTTAACTATTGGCTTTTTGAAAATAGAATTCCTAAGTAATGAAAACATAGCAAAATTTATCCTATTTTCAAATATAACTCTTTTGATAGTAATCTTAATCTTATTTGACCTATTAGTTTTGTTAAACGTATTTGCAAACTATATATCAAAATTCTTACAAACAGACTAAGCACTATATATTTTTTTAATTATATTCTCTTACTTTTTAATTATATTACATTCCCTAACAATAGCACTTCAATCTCTATTCACATCCTTAATAATCTTATTAAAGATGTTACTTGCAATCATAAGGACATTTGGCTATTTTCATAAGATATAAATAAAACTTAGACTTTATTAACTTTACTCTTTTTAAACATTCACTTTCTTGTCTGGCACTTCCTTTATCTATTATTAATATTCTTTTTGACCTCTTTACTGATCATTATAACCAAGTTATTACTAATCTTAATCTTACTTTCTTATATTCTGTTCACAATAGTATTAACTAAGATAAAACTATTACTCCTTTATTATAATATATATATTATGATCCACTTATCTCATATATATATGCACAAGTACCTGGTTATACCTTACAATCCTTTTGGGCTACTAATCTTAAACTTCAAACATTTAACTCACTACAAAAACAATGCTCTGTTTTGGCATATATAGATAATATTCTTTAGGTTGCTTTATCACAAACTAAGCTTTTTAACATATTATCTATAGCTAAATTATTTTATACTATGGCTAATATTCAAGTTAACCTTACAAAATCTATTCTGGTTACCAATAACCTTCTATCTCACTACATTCTATCTTTTATAATAATCATTTTCTTTTATTACATTCTCTTAAACAACCTTTTAAATTTTTAAATTGCTGATTCACCTTAAACAATAGGCAATCTAAACAAACAAAACTGCTTATTGCTAAATCTTCTTAACTCATTCAAATTGCTAAAACCAAATGTATTACTAACTCACATACCTGTTATATTATTAACACAGTTATTATTCCTATTCTTGAATATTGTTTTCAAAACATTGTAGTTAGTTAGCCTATTTGCAATAAAATCTTTATTTAGCATATCAGGCTTGTTAAATTTAAAACTAAACTTTGCTATACAATACCCTCTAGTACTCTTTTACATTTTCAAATTTACAACATTAAACACATCTAAAACATCCAACTATAACACTATATTCCTAATTTTCTTAAATAACTTAATAATCCTAACCTATTAGACACATCAACTTACATCTAAATTCAACAGTTACAAAACAACCTCTAGTTCTTTATCAATATTCTCTTACATTTTAATTCTATTATTGATGGTTTCAACTATCTAACTACAAACTTTAAAATTATTTAGCTTATTAAGCATATTGGATAGACATTTTCTACTAATCCAACTTATAACATTCTATTTACTTAAAACAATAAAGCTATTTCTTTTGAATTTTTTTTTTCCTATTTCAAATATTTTATTTTCAAAAAACAACTTAGATATTACAAATTTTTCTTTTTTGATCAACTTATTACAAATAATAATTCATGCTTATTATACTAAAAACACATTTTTTCTAGATTAAATAAGTTTTCTAAAGGTGTTATACCTAAATAGTTCACTACTTTTGAGAACATTACAACAAGCCATTCTTATCAATATACTATATGTAATTACTTTAATCTATCTCAAACAAACTACTTTTCTTATACTACTGATTACTTTATCTCTAATACCAAACTTTGGCTACTTACTGTTCTTAATGACCAAATAATTATTAGCAAGACCAGGAGGCATAATACCTTTACAGGCCTCACTCTTATTACTTACTAACCCTCTTATATCAGTCTCAGTTTTCAAACCTATATCCTACTCTTCTTTCTACTACTACATTATGTTCTAGATATCATCTTAATTTTATTACAAATGCTAACAAATGCATTATTTTTATTTTTATAAATCTGGCTACAAAACTATTATACTATATTAACATTGACAAAACTCTTAATCTATATGCCAACTTTTTTGATATTGTATACTTTGTAGCTATTTGATATCCTTTACATATTCTATTTCCTTCTTTACTAATAATTAACTTATAACAATTATCTTGCATCTTTCAGTCTAACCAACTTACTGATAGCTTGCAGTCTATTGCTAATTTCAATCATAACATAACTACTATTTTATTTTATACTAATAGTTCTGTTATCGAGCTTGGTACCTCTCAATGCTCTATAGGCATAGGTTGAATTCAAATTAATAATTTTGCAACTATTCACTCATTCTAGGTACAAGTTAAACTCTGGTTATGCTCTTTTAAAGCTAAAATTCTTGCTATTCTCTTAGCAATTATAACTGCTTCTAGAAACTGTTTTGTTCATATTTTTACAAACTTACAATCTGTTATCTTCAAATATCATAATATTTGCTTATTAGCATCTAAACTCTCTTATACTCATACTTTATACTTCTCTATTTGGCAAACTCTTATCAACTTTATTAATTTATACAATATTCAGTTTACTTTTCACAAAGTTACTGCATATCAAGATGATCCATTTAATAATCTTGCTAACCAATTTGCTCATAATCACCAAATACTACTTTTTTTAATATTCTTAACTAACAACTCTTACAATTCTGCCTATATTTTATTTATTAACTAAATTCCTATTAAAATTCTTATTCGATATTCCATTTATATTATCTGTCAAGCTCATATCATAATACTTTGGACATTTCAACATCATTTCCAACAATGATCTACTATTGCTTTTAATATCAACTAGAAAACCACTTGGTTTTACATTAATAATAATCAAAAGGTCTCCAACTTTGCCTATAGTTTTCACTCCTCTACTTTAAAAACCTTCTATATTAAAATTCTCTTAGATGAATTATTTATTTTTCATATTCTTCACAAACATAACTTCTTTTATTTTCCTCTCTGTTACTAATATAATTAAACTAGCTCTTCATTACACTGAACTTTTTGTTTTTTTACCCAAACAATTCATCACTTAATCTCTAATTTTCTTAATTGCATCTTAAATACTATTGCTCTTAACATGTTTTTCAATCTTGTTTCTAATTTACATTAAGAAATTCTTATACTTAATAGTTTTAAATTGCATAACTCTTCATATATGTTATCTTTTATTTTCACTCTATCTGGTTTAGTTCTATTGACCTTATTTCTACTATTCATAATACTTCTATTTCTTATTGTACAGCCACTTTTCTTTCTATTAAATTTCTTCTTTATTTAAATTAACAAATATACAAACAAATATGAATTCTATATTATATTTTATGTTCTGCATAGTCTTATAACACATTTATTACAAATTTAACTTATAGTTCTTCTAGTCTATTCCCTATCTCAGTATCACAAATTATTACCAAAATTGACTTTTGGACTATCCAATGGATTAAATATTATATATATCTCTCTTATATCATTACTAACACCTAAATCTAAATAAGCCTTAGCCACTTTTGTAGGTTTAGGTTACAGATTATATATTTGAGTCTTTATTCTTCATATGTAATTTAAAAGCAAGCTTTTCTTTATAAAAACTTTAATTAAATTTCAATAAAGTTAAAGGCATGGCCTTACCATTAATATTTTTTTTTTAAAAAAAAAAAGTAGTACAACCTTTAAACTAGCTATTATGTAAAGAAACTCTATATATATAGATAAACTGCAACAGAAAGCTTTCAAAGAATTCAAACAAAGACCTACCACAGTCTTTATATTAAAGTATTCTAACTTTGATAGACTATTTATCTTAGCTACTAATGTCTCTTATCATGAATTTGAAGCTATTTTTAGTTAGTTGAATAGAAACAAAAAAGAATATCTGATAGCCTATATAAGTAAAAGTTTAATCAAAAAAGAAGTTAACTATAATGCCACTAAACTTAAATATGTTGCAGTTATTATGCCATTGAACATTTTCATAAATATCTTGGAACTGCCAAGTTTATTTTAATTACTAACCACTCTGCTCTTAAGTGATTACAATCTGCTGAACCTAAAGAATGCTTAGAAAGGTGGATTCTAAAACTCTAGCCTTATAACTTTAAATTATTCACAAACTAGAAAGAGTTCACTCTAATGTAGATGCTCTATTTTGACTCCAGACACAGACCTCATACCAAAACTCTTCCTTATGAATTTGGATCTTTATTATAATTTATATAATTATATAAAATCAGACAAGTTATCTAACTCTTTATCACAGAAACAGATTAAACAAATACAACATCATGTAGACATTTTATTATTAAGAAAGAACTATTATATAAGAAAAACAAAAAAACTCTTAGTACTTTCTTTATATTATTAAATAGAATAAAGTAGAATCTGTTCTGTATAAGATGCATAAGCATTATACTGCAAAATACTTAGAAACAGATGCTATATATTATAAAATAACTAAACAATATTATTGGAACCAAATGTATCAAGATGTACAAGAATATGTTAAAACATATAAAGAGTGCCAAAAGAGACTAAAAGGCAAATAAACTAAACCTTTTCATTTTATCTAAATAAAACAATCCTTCAACCAAATTGGAATTAACTTAGTAGAATCTTTACCAATTACTAGCAAAATAATTAATATATTATTGTTGCTACTAACTATTTAACAAGATAGCCAGAAGCCTGTGCCATACCTGATACTAAAGCAAATACCTTAGCTTAGTTTATTTTTAAAGAAATCATTTGTTAATATAGAACACCAAAGATTATTCTCTTTGATTAAAGAAGAAATTTTATTAGTGAAACTGTTTACATTCTATATAAAAAGTTTTTTATTAAATATAAGTTTTTTTCATTATATTAGCTACAGACAAATAAAATACTTAAATATCTTAATTGAACTTTATATGAATTACTTGCTAAAGTAAAAAGAGATAATAACTAGAACTTATATATATCTGCTATACTGCTTGCTTATTGAACAAAAAAGCATGTTACAACTAGATATACCTCTTTCTAGCTTGTATACAGATGACAAGCTGTTCTTTCAATTGAAGTTTTACTACCCATAAAGAAACAGAATACAACTTACAAGATAGCATATTGCATTGAGTATTTGAGCTTATCGACAAGCTACCTGAATTGCAGAACAATGCAAAAAAAAAGACTAATGAATTACAACAAAAACAGAAAGAATACTTTGATGCTAAAATTCATTAAGAAACATTTGAAATTGGTGACAAAGTATGAATAATTAGAAAAGACATAGAACATTCTTGATCAGCTAAATTTAAAAATAAAAGAACTGAACCTTTTATTATTCAAGAAAAATTAAACAATAGTGCTTATAAACTTTGTAACAATAAAGAAAAAATATTGCAAAAGTACTATAATAGTAATTATCTTGCTAAATATCATGAAAAACAAACTTGGAAACCTTTTGTTCTTATCAAATAACTAGAATTTCTGAAAAAAATTTCTAAAGCTAAAGAAAAAGACAATAATATAATACAAATTTTTTAATGTTACTATTTATTTGAAGATTGTAACACTTGAAACTTTATATAAACACCTTTGAATCATATAAAATTTTCTAAAAATAGCATTCTTAAAACTAAAACTAGAAACAGTAATTACTTTAAACAATTTTTTCCAAATCTGAAAATAGGACTTCATATTTCAAAATTACTTAGATATATTATCTCAAAATATTATTCTTTGAAGTGATAAAGAACCAGAAAAAGTTATTGACTTGAACTTTATAATAGAAGCCTCTATAGAATTTAATATCGATGAATTTCTACAATTAGAAAAAATACAACTTTTACTAATCAAACTTTTACTTAATAAAGTAACTACAGAGTTAGAAAGTAATAATACTAACCATCTAACTCAAATAATAAATAATTTGAAACAGACATTAGTGCCAACAACCTGAAGTATAACCAACTTTTTTTCTAAAAAAACATGAAAATAACAAGTTAATCGAATCTTAAAGTTTTTATCTACTTCTGAACATACTCAATATAATCTCAACAAGAAAATTAAAACTTACTACTACTTGGAACAAATAATTTTAAAGTCCAAAAAATTCTTCAAAGATTAAAGACCTTATCCAAAATGCTCAAGTAACAATATAAGCAAAGAATACTTGAAAAGATGCTTTTAGAATATATAAAGTTCTTAAGTTATAACTAAAAGAAATAATCTTGCAGTTGAAGTATGTAATCATAATACATATTATTAAGTTGCTAGATAATGAGTATATCCAATTCTTTAAATCAATTAAAATATAAAGTTTATAAAATAAATTTTTAAAGAGAACAGAAATGTTATAGAATGAATTATTATTTTATTATCATTATTATTTTATTATTTTATTATTATTATTATTTAATATTAGTTATTTTATTATTGTATTATTATTATTACTAATAGTTGCTAGAACTTTTCAGTCAATTAGTAATCACTTAGTTGCTTAGTCACTTAGTTGCCTAGTTACTTAGTTACTTAGTTATTTAGTAATTAGTTACTTAGTAATTATTAGTTATTAATTACTAGAACTTTTTAGTCACTTAGTAATTAAATAGTCACTTAGTTACTTAGTTACTTAGTCACTTAATGCTTAGTTGCTTAGTTGCTTAATTGCTTAGTTGCTTGGCTGCTTAGCTGCTTAGCTTATAGATATATAAATCTTGCTAAATTCTCTAAGTATAATTAAGCAATAAACACTTTTTTTTTTTTTTGAATTCCCACTGCCTGGTCACTAGTGGGCCGCAGTTGGCAGTTATTTTATTAGTTCAATTTTTCAAGTTCATGAGACCTTCTATTAGGACCTCACCTACATTTTTACATTTTTATTTATACATTTTTACAGTACTATTTATATACTAATTTTGTGTTCCTATTACCCCAGAATTTCATCAGGACTATTCCTAATCGGGAATTTTTTTATTCTATTATTATTCTCAGCCCCCTAATCATCGTGGCCTTCTTATGTCAGATTCGTCACCATTTAAGAATCTGGGTACTGAAGATCTTTCTATTTTCATAGAGCATCACCTGCTATGATTAATCAACAATCGTAGTTCTAACTCAGGTTTTTGTTCCCGTTGAACTTGAACCGGCAATCTTGTGATTGGTAACCTGGAAGCGTAACCACTTCGCTATTGACTCACAGGTCAATAAACACTTTTCTTCTCTTTAATATTATAAACACATCTTAGGATTTTTAAAAACAAAAATCTAAGAATAGCCCTTCTTGTTATTACTTTAATAAATAGCTTTTGATTATAAATTGTATTGATACTTCCTCTCTAGAGTAATTCCTATAGGCAAAATTTATTTCCTTTTAGTAAAATAAAGAAATATTATTAGTATTATATTACTTTTTCTAAACTGTCTCAGAAAAGGATATAGTTTCTTAATAATGTCTAACAGAAGCTATACTTTTCTTTTGGATACTGCATATATCTGTAAGAGATTTTCTGTACTATGTTATTGTTATAATATAAAATTAAGAAGGCTTTCACCTATAACAGCATTATTTGATTTTTTTTTTTTTTTTTAAGGTGAGGTTTTGTCTTTATCTTTATTATAATTTGTATTAAAAATTCACAAAAGGTTTTTTTGACCAAAGGTCAAATTTACAAATTGTTTACAAGAATGAGACTTAGACTATAGATATACTAAGACTACCTAGTTTAATTTAATTTATCTGCAATCTAAACCTACTAGAGTAGTTAAATTTTATCTAGGTTTTGTTAGTTAAAGTATTGCTAATTTGATAGTTAATTATATTGTTAGTTGGAATGCTATATTTAATCTATTCAGATATCTAAATAGATGTTTTCTTTTTCACTATTCATATAGATAGGCAAATATTGTGTTCATCTTCTATATATTGTTGGTCTGCCAAACTGCAAATACAGTTGTAAGTATATAGTAATCTAGGGTAATATATGCTTTCTATATTGTTTAGATTATTACATGTATTTGTTTGTATGCATGCAGATTAAGTCGATATATTGTGTTAGTATTTCCAATTAGCTAGTTTTGTACAGTATAGTTTTTATATTTGGTTGTATATCTCATCTAATAGTTTTATTAAAAATTTAGTAGTAATATTAGTTGTAATTTGATTAGAATCTGTATATTCTCAAATTGTTTAAATAAGTAACTGAGAAACATTTCCTTGTAAAATTGTGTAGACTTTGTACTATTTGAAATATAGTTATTAGAAGTTAGATATTGATGACTAAACAGTTTGTTATATAATTCTTGTAGTTTAGTATTTGTGATTTCTAATCTGCTGGAATTAAAAAATTGTTGTATAGTATTGTTAATTGAATACCTTAGATTTGGTATGTTAGAACAATTTAACTAGTGCTATAGTCCTTCATGTGCATTACAAGAGATGCAGTTATTGTTGATAAATGTTGTTAAGTATAAAGAATAAAAATATAATAGTGTTGGTAATATATTTAGCATTGTTTTAATTTTAAAGGCTTTGTTATAACAAAGTTTAAAGTTTGTATATAGTAATGATCTTTTGTTGTTATTGTTGAGATAAAACTATATTGCATTTTAGTTAATGTGTATAACTATTGGTATAATGTTTTCTATATGGTGTTATGATGATCATATTGCAATATTTTAGATATTCCAAATGTTTTTAATAGATTTTCTTGTTGGTTGTTAAATGTGCGATTGTTGTATTATAGATCACAGGTCAAATGAATAAATAAAAGATAAATAATAGTTAAATAACAAAAAAAAATCTGCCATTATTCTACCCTATATCTGCCAAATAATAGCAGCATAACAGCAGCATAATAGCAAAATAACAGTAAAATAACAGAAAGTTTATCAATATAAGTAACATAATAGTAACATAATAGCAAAATAATAAAACAGTTCTATTATTTTACTTTTAGTCTTTGTAACTAAAAGTAAAATAATAGAACTGTTCTATTATTTTACTATTATGTTACTATTATGTTACTTATATTGACAAACCTCCTGTTATTTTACTATTATTTTGCTATTATGCTGTTGTTATGCTGCTATTATTTGGTGGATATAGGGTAGAATAATGGCAAATTTTTTTTCTGTTATTTACCTATTATTTACTCTTTATTTATTCATTTGACCTATGGATAGTATGACAAATTATATATATTGTTATATATAAATTCTAGTATGTGTAGATGGTTTCAGTTTTTTGCTAATTCATCTGCTATATTGTTGAAGATGTTGTTCCTATGTGTGACTACTTTTTGAAAGTTGACTTTGATTTGATAGTTTTTAGTTAGATTTAGTAGAGTATGCCATATTACTAATGGTTGTAAAAATATTGTTTGTTTGGTGTTAATGATAATTTCAAGAGTTTGTTATATTTAGATATTATTAATTGAGAGTTTGTAAATATTGTAACCTGACTAGATCTAAGACAGATGCTAATTGCTAATAAAATAGCAATAAGTTCAGCTTTGTATGAAGAAGGCCAAAGCTTAATTTCTGCTAAATAGCTTTGTATAATTGTATTATTTTGAACTTGAACTCAATCAATTCCTATTTTATATTGTTCAGATATAATATGTATTACTAATCCATCAGTGTAGAAGGTTAGTTGTAAATAATTAGTATTATGTTGTGCAATTTGTTGCAATATTTGTGTAGAATAATTGTCATTAAATAATTCAAGTATTAGGTTATTCTGAATTGTAATTGTAGAAGGTGTTGGTACTGTAATAGAGTATCTTAATACAATTAAATAGAGTAAATCTAGTAGGTTAGAATGTAGATTGAGTTTTTTTGATAAGTTTGTATAGACAATTCTTCTCAAGACTTTGGTTGCAAAATTAGTTGTAATATTAAATATGCATTTGTTTTGTATACATTCAGAGTTCAAAGAGCATTTTGTACATTGTTTGCAAATGTAGTCTGGATGAGGATATAATGCTGTTTGTAAAGTATTAAACTGGATTGTTTAGTATATAATGAAGATAAAGTTATCTAATCAATTATGTCTTCTGGCTTTTTTAATAATTATATCAGTTCGGTTTAGGTCGCAGATAATGTTGTCTAAGCTTTAATTCTTGCATGTAGTTTTTATTTTGTATTTTACAATCTTAGTATATTCTTAATATATAGTATATTAATATGTACAACTAAAATTACTAATAAAGATATGAGCAAGGCCTCACCTTAACACTAAAAAAAAAAAAGATAATTATATCAGTTTGGTTGTATGTTATTAGCCAGGATTTTGGTTTTATTTTGTAATGTCCAGTTGTAAAGAATAGTGTATTTATATTTGATAACTATAAATGTTAGAAGTTAATTTTTCTTGTTTGTTAGAAGGCAAGTAGTTTGTTTTCTAAGATTAGAAACTATAATAGTTTGCAGCCTTTAGAAATTTGTTGTATTTATAGAGAAATATGTTGCCAGTCTAATAGTACTGAGTTATTACTTGAGGTTAGTTGTTTTAGGTACATAATTTGTTTTATATGCAATTGTTTTTTGAATTAAGGATATAATTTGTATAAATGTAATAGTTTTTCAATAGGTGTATATAAATGTGAAAGTATGAAAAGTTTAAAGTTGCTAAAATGCATTTGAATAATTAGTTGAAGGTCATTAGTAGTTGTATAATTTTAAAAGTAGTAGTATGTTTATTCAGTTTATCTATTATTAAGTTGTTATAACATAGAATGTTTGTTGTTGATTATAAATTATTTTGTAATTGTTGAAGTCTAATATAGATACTTGTGTCTATAAAGTTAGGGTCATTAATACAAAGTAAAAAGTTTGAGGTATAGTATTGAATTTGTATATTCCAAATATTTTTGATACTGTATATATTGTGGTTTAATAATATACTATGTAGTATAGTTGTAAGTAATTTGGATTTATGTTTAGCAGTAGTAATGTATTATAATAAAATAGAGTTGCATGTTGTGCATAGTAGAACTATATTATATATATGGTATTCTAGAATAGAAATAATAACTGTATTGATAATATATGCTGCTTGTTTATCTGTTATATATTTGGTTTTAAGTATTTTATTGAGTTCTAATGCTTCTTGTTTAATTGGTTTAATTTGGATAGCATATTTAAAAATAGTTGTAAACCAACATCCTAGAAATTTAAAGAATATGTAGCAAGGTAATGTTTGTATTGTAGAGTTCATAAAATGAATAGTTGAAGTTGATTTTGTATTAGAAATTAGAATAGATTTGTGTGTATATTAACTTTGATATAGAACATAGTATAAAACATTAATGCTATTTGTACTATCTTTTGAAGTTGTTCTTTGGTTTTAGCTAACTATAGTGTATTATCCATGTATGCCAAGATTGATGTTGAAGTTGTTGCTAATTGATATTTTATTAGATTAAGTTGAGAGATCTATTTGATTATTAAGATATAATCAGTATATTTTTTGTTTATATTGTTAATAAGTGGATCATAGTAAATGTGCCAAAGAAAAGATGTTATAGTCTCTCTTTGGTTAATACCATCCTGTACTTTATATAAAGAAGAGGGACCAAACTTAGTAATTACTTAATTAGAATAGTTTTGAAGTAAATTGATTATAGTATTGACTAGATATATAGGCAAGTATATTCATTGTAATGCTTTGTTAAGAAGTTAAATGTTTACTGAATTATAAACTTTACTTATATCTTGTAATAGAATCCAAATTTGTTTTTAGTACAGATTGCATTTTCAATGAAGTTGTTAAGTATGTGTATAGGGTTATTAGTTGAGTTACCTAGAAGTGCAATATAGTTATATAGTTTTAAAATAGAATAGGTTGTAAAAATTTTGTTTAGGTGGTTAGTAAGGATTTTTGTATAGACTTTTTTAGAATGTTCAACTAAGGTAATAGGTCTGGTATTATTAAGATTTCTATCAAATTGGAGCTTTTTTGATATCAGTTATATTTTACTTTTTATTCATCTATTTAAAAGTGCTATAGTGCTGTTAGCATATCTATTCCAATATACTTAATCATCTTATAACTAATTCCTAATGGTTTACAAGCTTTGTTATTTGGAAGTTGTTGAATAGTTTGTATAACTTCTTCTATGTTGATATGTTTAAGTGCAGAGTTGTACTATTTAGAGTTGATTTTTGGGTTTAGTGTGTATTCTGTTTGCCAGTATTGGTTAAATATTTGTTTATTATAAGAATGATATACTGTCTATTTATTAAAATAGTCTAAATATGTTGTTTAATTAGTTTGGAATCAGTGATAATATTTGAGTTGGTTTTAATATTGTAAAAATGCACTGGCTCTTTATATCTGTTTAGTATACTATTAATAATTTTTGTTGATTGTGTGAGTAATTGTTCACATCTTTTGTCAGTTGCTATATTAATATGTTTGCATAAATGTTATGCATTTTCAAGGTTTTTGATATTGTAGAGTGTTTTTCAACAGAGTTTTATTTTCTGTATCTATATAACTAAATTGAATTGTTGATGTGAAGGTAGGTTGATACTAAAGTTGTATATTATATTGATTTGGTCAATTAGGTTTTGTATATTGTTAAGTATTGTAGTATTATATGTAAAAAATGCTTTTTAACTTGATACATTATATGTTTAATAGTTTTAAGATTATTGTGTAGTTGTGTGACTTTTGGTGTAAAGGTATAAAAAAAGTTTTTAATAATATATTTTTTGTTTGGAATATGGGAATATGTTTGAGAGCTGCTTTAGTTATACAAGTATCTATTTTGTGCCATATGTGTTCAAGATTTTCTGTAATATCTGTTGTTATTGGTACTTGATATTTTATCATATTAGTCTTGACTTGATTTAAAAATTCTTTTCAGTTTCTTTAGTCATTAATTTGTAGTTATATATTCTTCTTTTGTATCTATTTTTGTTTCTGGTTTTAGATATAGCAAATAAAAATTTTCAGGTAGATATTTAATATTTGATGATTACTATTAGTTGATGATAATGAGTTGTCAAGCTTGAATTTGTGTAAATATGGAATTAATGAGTTATTAGCCCAGATATAGTCTATTCTGTTTTGATATCTAGTGCATTGTTATATGCTGTAGGTATTATTAGAGTAATTGATTAAGTCATATAAATTGATATTATGTAGATATTTTAGCAGTTAATATTTGATAGCTAATGAAATTGTAGTATTATTATTGGCATTAAAGTTACTAAATATGATAGGATATAAATTAGTAGCTAATGCTTGTTGTATCTATTCTTTTATTTTGTCTTGTATTGCTTTTTGAATTAATGAATTTGTTAAAGAAAAGTAGACTGATATAATTCTAAATTTGTAGTCATGTTTGAAAAAAACATCAAGTACGATGATATTACCATTGTGGATGAATATGTTATGAATATAAGGTTAAATATAGTTTTGAACCTTATACATGTTTCTTCTTTCAATATTGTAAAGTTGGTCTAATAGTATATATAGTGTTGTATATTGAAGAATTTATTAAATATTTTATCTAAAATTTTTGGTTCAGTAAAACTTACTATATATAAATTATGTGTTAAACAGTATTCTTTCAATAATAATCTTTTTTCTCTAAGGTTATATCCTTGTACATTGTGTGTTGCAATTCTAAGTTGAAGA
Source organism: Cetraspora pellucida (assembly GCA_910591915.1). Classification (NCBI taxonomy): domain Eukaryota; kingdom Fungi; phylum Glomeromycota; class Glomeromycetes; order Diversisporales; family Gigasporaceae; genus Cetraspora; species Cetraspora pellucida. The sequence goes on from CAJVQA010003270.1 coordinate 15,984, forward strand.
AAAAGATCAGTTGTAAGATTTTCATATAATAATAGTAATAGTGTAGTTGAGACTTGTGTATAATGTGTTGTTTGATAAGGTAGTAAGTCTGTTTTAGGTTTAATATAAAACTGATAATCTGAAGTTTTTTAGTATAAAAAAGACTGATGTTGATGTATTTGATTTTAGTTAGATATTTGGATAGTGCCAAATGGCTTGAACTGATAAGATAAAATAATTAGATAAAGGTTTGGGTTCTGATAGAAGGTAGACATAAGCTTTGTTATGATCATTTTTGATAGAAATAGTTAATATATAGCTATATAAATTATCAGGTAAGTAGCCAAAGCTGTAGATATAATATAAAAAAGTAATGATAATTTAAGGATAAGAAAGCAGTAGTATGTGGTTATAAAATAGGAATTTGTTGTAACAGATATTGAATTGAATATTGTTATAGTATTGTTTAGCTATAGTAGTTTTATTATAGCTATTCAAAATAGTTTCTAATAATTAGAGATAAATGTTGTCTAGTTCATTATTCTTTATTATCAGATTAGTATTTAATGTATTATTGTTTGTTAAAGAGAATTTAGAAAAGATAGGTATAAATAAGTAGTAGATATAACCTGATAGTTGTAGAAAAAAATACTTAGGTAAGGGTTAAGACACATATAATAGATATATATAGCATTCACTATAGGTGAGTTTGATTGATATTTTGAGTATATATTTAAAATTATTATATTGTATAAAGTTATATTAATAAATAAGTTTTAAAAAGGAGTTAAGTGTTTGTAGATATAAAAGTAAAAGTAGATTCAAACATGTTAATTATTGATTATAACTTGAGTCTGAATCATATAATGTATTATAAACTGTTTTTGCAGGACTTTTTTGATGTTTGATGATGAAATAAGGTTCAAGAAAGTAGAAAAAAATTCTTCTGTAGATTCACTTACCATATGCTTAGCTCTCACAGTTGTGAAGAGTGCTATAGCCTGCTCTATACATTAAGTCTGGCTGTCATTAACTTGGTTCTCTATATAAATAAACTTAACTACCTGTTTACTTATATCATTCTCTTTTGAAAATAACCTATGTTTAATAAAAAACATTATAATTCCAAAAGTGATAGCTGCATTTATGGGTTCTATAAAAGATTTAATTAAAAAAAGTTGTAGAAGTAGGTAAATAGAGAAGTATCTTGGCTAAGGATTTTAGCATAGAATAGACTTCTATCAGTTTTGGTTTTGTTTTTAGAAGGTTTTAGATTAAAGAAAAGGCCATTTTTAAATTTTTTAAGAGAGTAAAATTTAATTTTGAATTTATTTTGAAGTAGTTTTTAGATTTATAAATAAATTGAAGTTTTATATATTTTAAGAATTACTAAAATTAAAATAGTTGATTGTTTGAGAATATAAAAATAAGTAATTATTTTAGCAAGAAAGTGTATATTAACTGGCTTGCTTATGATTTAAGTAATAGCTTGATGTTTATTAAGGTTGTTAATTTTATTATTTTCTGCAGCTGCTTTGAGAAAAGCATGAAAATAAGAGTAAAAATAGAAACTACAATGTTTGGAGTTTTCCACAATGTTGTTGTTTTTAGTGAATTCTTTTTCTGCTTTATTAGCAAGTTTGTAAAGCAAAGGTAGAGGTGTAGCATTAAGAAAACTAGCTTGGTGTTTTTGATCTTTGTTGAAAATAGTAAAGTCAAGTTCAGGATTAATCTATCTAGTTGAGTTTTTATTAGAGAAAGAAGCAGGAAGTTTTTTAAATAATTTATTAAAGAAATCTGTTGATAAGTTTTCGAAATTGTGCTTAGTGTCTGAAAGAAAAACAGTGCAAGAATTATCTTTGTTATATAAGCAGATGTGAATGTGAAATAAAGCAGCTTTGGTACAAAGTAGAAAACATTCTTGCAAAGAGTCAATTAAGGTAATTTTAAAGTTAGATAAAAGCAGGCTTTTGCATGACTCTGCAAGTTTGGTAGCAATTTCATATTTGATATAATTGAAGGTTTTGGTTTTATTAATATTAACAAATTGTTTCTTATAATTTGCAAAGAAGAATTTAAACCATGATTCAAGATTAGGTATAAATTTTTTAAATGAAGAAATACAAAAGGTTTGGAAAAAATCTTGTTTAGAAATATTAAGAAATATGTTGATATTGTATTTTTCTTTATTTTTTATTTTGAAAAGAGGTTGGTTAATGGCATTTTTACTAATAAAATAGTTTAAAAAAAAGTGTATTAGTAGTATATTGACTGTTTTAGCAAATTTTGAAAGGTCAATTATTTGGTATTTATCTTGAAGATAAAAGTAAATTCTAGCCAAATTGATTGTTATTTGAAAACAGTTTTGTAATATATAGAAAGGAATAGATTTGTGTGAGAAGAGGATTTTAGTATAATTAAATTTGGTAAAAAGAGTAGTAGTTAATTTATGAAGTAAAACTTTGAAAGTTAAATATAAGATATTAAATAAAATCATAACTGATATATCAATAGTTGGGTTATGTTGATAGATAATATCTGTAAAAAACTTGAGTTGGGTTCTGACCAGAGTTTTAATAAAATATTTAAAACTCTATTTTGAGGCTGGTTCCTTTTTAGTTGCAGGTTTAGTAACTTTTTCTGATACAAAATTAATAAGATGAGATTTAATGAATTTAAAAATTTGTTGAGATAATGGTATATTAAAATTATTGAATAGTTTTATTTTGTCAATAATCAGAAATTTTTTAGACCAATTAAGAAGATTTCTTGTATTTATTGTAGAATTTTGAGTTTGTTTTATTTAGTAGCTTTTTTTTTTTTAAAGAGTTAAAGAAATTGTTTAAAAATTTAGATTTTTTCATCTTTGTTAATAAAAGCAAACTTAGCTATATAAAACATTGTATGTTGTAGTTAATTAAAAGATTGAGTTTGAGTTGCAAATTTTAATTTAAGATTTGGAATACAAGCAGGATAAGCAGAAAATCTATATAAAATTTTAGCAAAAAAGTCAAGAGAATCTTTATTATTACTAAGAAAGACATATGGAATAATGGATTTGTAACAGATAATACAAATATGAGTATGTTGTGTATGAGCTTTAATAACTACAGTATTGGGTTCAAGATTTGTAATAGTAAAGAAAATAGCTTTAGATGAGCTGTCATAATTGAAAGAGAATGATAAAATTTTGGTAATAGGTAACTAAGAAATAGTATCTTTGGTTTTCTTAAATTGGTTTGAAGTTATGTCTATAAGAATAGTAAAGCCAAAAGTTAGAGAAGAAGGTGTTGTAGATCTTAAAGGAAGTTGGTAATAACAAGAAGTAAATAAGATATAATATGTTTTACAGAAACATAGAATGACAAAAGGTTAATAAGATGCTTTAAAATAATAAATTTTGTTTTTTTTATAACATTCAGTTAGATGAATAGCAAATTGAATAAGTTTGATTTATTGTAAGTTGTTTTTTTTAACTATGGCACCAAAACAGTTACCATACTTGACTAAAAAATAATCAAAATCATATTAGTTTAGTTCTTAACTAATACATGTAAATATGATTGCTTCAGATTTTAATATAGATTAGATATAAGAATTTTTAAATTAAAATAGATTTGAATGATATAGAGATGTGACAAATAAAAAATATAACAGATAAGAGGATGTAGCAAATAAAAGATATAACAAATAAGTAAATGTGATATATAAGAGAAGGTAACAAATAGAAAAGTGTTACAAGTAGTACATAACACTTTATAGATCTATCTGTTGTTATTCTATATCTACTTCTTTTTAGATAGTAGGTAACTAGAGCAACCTTAGACAGTGAACACTTTTTGTAACCTCACTTGTTACTGTGTTATAACTAAGTTGGAAGGTGTTTTATTTTAGA
>CAJVQA010003271.1:0-19857 GCA_910591915.1 Cetraspora pellucida
TGTACACTCTCCTGTAGTGGTTCATTGAACCACAATACCGACAAGTGATTAATAAAAGTCAAAAAGACCAAAGAGGTTACCTTAATACCAAAAAAAAAAAAAAAAAACTAATATTGTATAAAACTTTGATGCAAACTAACAATAAGATTATCAGATACAGAAGACTAAAAAACTAAAAAAACAAAAGCTTATTTGAAATTTCTAAATAAAAAAATAATATAAACTTTTGCCAATATTATTAAACTAATAGAAGCTTATAAACACTTTTTAAAAAGCTCTATTAGAAACTGAATGTTAAAATGTATAAAAAAGCATATAACAAACAGGTTGCTAAATTTCAATAGAGAAAAAAAATACAAAATATACTATATAGAACTATCTGAATTGGTAGTTTAGCAAAATTCAGTTAGTATCAAGTAAGAAAATTGGTAAATACTAAAATTTGAATAAATTTAATAAGAATAAAAATAATATAATATATTAGTTTAATAAAATATCTATAACTGTAAGTATTAGTTTTACTATAATATATTATATAAAACTAAATTGGTTATATATAGAATATAGAAAACTCTAGTAATGCTATCTTTGAAGATGTATTATATAAAATAAGATATAATATTCTAAGTATATAGATAAGCATTTAAAACTTCTTAACTAATATATATATCAAAATTTTCTAGTAATATAGTAAAAATAGAGTTTAAATAAGCATTTTTGTAATTGAATTACAGATATGACAGCTAGTATAAAACTATAGACAAATTATTTAAATTAGATACCAAATATATATATATAACTAGTTGTATTTTTTAATATAAAGATAATTTTATTAAGATCTTAGTTATGAGTTTCTAAATTTTATAATACTAAATAAAAAGCTTTAGTTTCAAAACAACTAGTTTAATATAAAAAAATTCTATTAAAAACAATTTGCTTAATTTTTATTAACTTATTTCTATATAAAATACCTCTTTTTTATAAATTATTTTTTATAATAAACAAAAAACAACAAATTACAATCAAGCATATTTAGAATACTATAATTAAATAATTAAAAATAACTTGTAATAATAACAAGAAACAAAGTTTCTAAAAATTAAACAAAACAGAAAATCAGCTTTTTGCATTTTAGTTCTTTTTTTTTTTGCTCTTAAGCAGCCATGCTAGTACTTTATTAAGATTCTTGCAACTATATATAATAACTACATAGAATTTTCCCAATAACTAAGTCCAGCATTACCCAGCCACCTTATTGGTATCTAAGTGTAACTTGCTGCACTACCTCAGTCAGAGGTAGACTGCTTATCTGGCTACTTAAAGCTATACCAGAAAGAATTTCTCTCTTCTGAGACAAGCATTAACTGTCTTTAATTCTTTCTTTAAATTCTTCCTTTTTCTCAAAAGGCCAAAAAAAGAGGGGTATTATAAAATTGAATACAAATATGAATATGACTAAAAAAAAAATTAAAAGTAAACAAACAAAATCCAAAACAAAACAAAACAACAAAACAAACACATAATAGTAAAAAAAAGAAAAAACAAAAAGAAGGCTGAAGCCCTAGCCAGAGCAAATTGTAAAAATTATATAATACTGCTACTCCTAGTTTTTATTCTAAAAATAGGTCTATACTATATATAAATATCATTCAATGATAGAGATGTCAGTGTTTAATTTCTTCATCACCAGTTCTATAGCTGACCTTTTCAGTCTGATTAGAGTTAGTTCTAATTCCAGAAAAGGGATAATTCTCCTATTCTCAAAATGAATGATTTCTGTAGATCTTTTATAGAGGGTACGCTAAATTCTCACTTCTTGTAAAAACTTCTGTCAAAAAACCAAGTGAGAAATATGATAGTGGTGTTCGGTTAGCAGGTATCCTTGAATTTCTAATAAGTGTATTAAAAACTTGCTTATTGTTCTCCTATAAGGCCTACTATTTTAACTTTGTTAACAGAAGCCGAAACTTCTATTAAAATTTGTTATACAAGGGCACCTTCTGCCAGTTATCTTGTATATACATGCTTTTAGTTTGCTTGCTAAATATATAAAGGAGTCCAGTATAGAAAAACCACTTTGACCTTTATAAAAACCATTATTTATATAGTAGCCTCTTCTGCTTTCTCTAATAAGTTTTTCATTTTTGTTGGTATAAAATTCGGTACAAGTGATCATCAGGGAGAGTTGTTGTATAGTAAAATTTTTGCTGACTTAGTTCTCTTTACAACCTTGTTGCTAACTATATTGGCAACTAAAGTAAACAATAATAGCAATAAAAAAAATAATAACAGAACACACTAGACTAAAACCTAAAAAAAAATACACAATTTGCTTATATATATACTAATAATAACAATATAATAAGTAAATAAAATAAAGAAAAAAAAACACAAACCTAATTATAACACTACTATTTCTGTCTAAACAAATACTAGAAACAATATAGCAGAAGAAATTTTTAAAGAAAAAAAAAATTCAAGTTTACTTTTAAATTTTTAAAACATAACATTATTAGTAGAAATAAAAACAACATTGAATTCAATTTTGGATTTACATTAACTAATAAAAAAAAAATTTTTTATAGATTTACAAATTAACCAAAGCCTAATTCAAAACTTATTACAACTAACACAATTTTTTCTATACAAGAACAAAATGAAAATATAAACAAACTAATTTAATAAGAATCAGCTTTTAAATCTAGTACACTTGCAGAAGATAATACAAAAAATAAATACCAAATATAAAGTAAATCATGACACAACAAATACAGATAATAAAAAAGAAAAAACTCATTTAACAAATACAATATTAGAAGAAAAGAAGGGTAGAATCAGTTAATTTTGAAAAAATTATATTGCCCAATAAGATAATTACTAACAAGAATAAAATTAAAAAAACCATATACTTATATTTTAGAAACTAAACCAAAAAATTTCTTCTAATAATATTATTTAAAAGAAATAAAAATCAATATACAATTTACTTAATAATATTAAAAGCAATATCTATAACAACTTTTTGTTTCTGATTACTATATCTGAACTTGAACAAATTATAAAAAAAGCTCCCAAAGAAAAGGCAACTAGACTTTTAAAAATTGCAAATAAGATTCTCTAATACCTATTATTATTAGTTTTTCTACGACTACTAAAAATATTTAATAAATACTTAATATAAAAATGCATTCTTAATTAGTAACTACAAGCTAATATCTGGCTAATTTTAAATAAACAATACTATAACTATAAACTTAATTCTACATGTCCAATAAAATTAATTGACTATATTAAAAACATTTTTACAAAAATTCTAACAATTAGACTAACAAATATTCTAATTCAAAACTAAGTACTTTCTTTATACAATTTTGCAATCTTTTTTTATTAATCTACATTATAACTAATTTTACAACTTACTTAAATTTTTTAGAAGATGCAATTACAAATAAAAAAGAAGTCTAAATATTTTCACAAAATATGTTAAAAGCTTTTAATTCAATTTACATATCTATCTTATGCAAAGTGTTTAAAAAAATTCATATATCAAAAAAAGCTATAAACTTAATATTATACTTGCTTTTATACTAAATTAACAAAGTAATTACTAGTTTAGATCTAATTGCATCTTATTTAATAAAAGATGGCATTAACCAAAAAAAAATTATCTTTAAAAAATATACTATAACTTACTAATTTCAAGAATATATAAAAAATATTTAGAAGGTAGGTGTAGCAATCTAGTGAAATAGATAGGTTGTTAACTCCCAAGTAGCAAGTCTAGAGTTCAAATCTCAGTAATAGCAAAAATTTGCAATTCTTTCTATATTACAGCTAATTGTCTTCCATGATTGGTTGGGATAAGATATCTGTAACTTGTGTTATACTAGCATGACTAGAAGGTCTAGGCACTTGTACAATGTTGTATAAGGAAACACAAACTGGTACCAGGCAGTGTAAATCTAAGATAAGTTCTTAGACCATGTAAATTACAGGAACCAGATAAGAAGACAGAAGTCCACTTGAAAAACCTGAGTAGAGAGATAACCCAAATCTTCGACAGTGCTACTGTAAAGACTAGACTTATAAAATGGAGCTAGAACTTGTGAAACTAAGCAAATGTGCTGGTCTTTAAGAAGGGACCAGATGAACCAACCAGGCTGCCAGAATTTATAGGTTTCAGAAGAAAAGAGTACATGCTAGCAAACATGTAAACCAAAGGTATAGTCTTATTCTACCTTTTTAAACTATTTGGAATAGCAGCTTGGTAGAACTTGAATTGAATATCAAAGTAGTAAGGATATGTTGTAAAGTCAGTACTGAGGTTGGAGTGAACTCTACAAGAGCATAACAGTTTAATAATATGCCATGACTATCAGTGTTGGTCTCAGCAATAGCAATACTAGGTCAGCTGTAAGAATGAGATACAAAAGATTCTAAAAGGTTTAGTACAGGGTCAAAGGTTTCTTATATGAGTAAACTGCTTTAAAGACTTAGTGATCATAGTATATTTTCATTGGCATCAGCCGAGATTATTAGTAGGCAGAGATAGGTGGGTGGATATAAAAACAGAGTGGTTAAATAGAAAACTTACAAGTGGGTTCCAGGTATGGCAGCTAGTATAGAACCTTTGAGTGGACTACTTAAATTAAACAATAACTAAAGTTGTATAAGTGGCTAGTTGTACACTCTCTTCATAGTTACCTTCTGTGGTTGTAATGCAAACATTAGCCAAATATACTATTAATAAAATCCTGGGTCACAAGTACTCACCTTAATATTTAAAAAAAAAAAAAAAAAATCTTTAAAATTTTTTAGTGAAATATCTAATTTATGTTCAAAAAAGATATATACTTCAGTATAACTTATAGATAACTTACTTTGAATTGCATCTAACAAAACCTTTTTTACAAACATTCTGCATACTATTACTTCTTTTTACAAATTTGCTAATATAAAGGTTAATTCTTTAAAATCTGTATTAGTTACAGACTTTACAAATCTAAATAACTCTAAACTTTTTAATAAAAGCAACTAATAGCAACTAACAATAAAAAACTATTTAAATATTTGAAAACATAGTTCTTAACTAACAAAAGACCAATATTAGTACAAAAAGAAATAATTGCTGAAGTTGTAATTAATTTAAAAAAGTTACAATTTACTAATATAACAAAAAAACAAAATCCTAATTTTATAGCAAAATTAAGAAAACAAAATTTTTTTTCAAAGAAAACTAAAACAAAACAGACTTTAACTAATTAAATAAATATCTAATATCAACAAATAATATAGTATAAACTTTAATAAAATTAAATGAAACTGCAAAAAAGCTTTCTGTACTTCTGTTTCTTTTTTATTTCTGTTGCTAACTAAGTTGGCAACTGAAACTAGTAACAGCAAAAATAACAATAAGTCCAAAGGTAGATATTCTAAATATAATACATAAATACTATTTATTCAAAAAACTATGAATCAAGTAATTTTCAAAAACTCTTTCTGCTGATCTCTAATTTCAAAGCAGAACAAAAACAAAACATAAAATATGACCAAAACAGAATAGAAAACAGTCCTTGGGCCCTTAAAAAAAAAGAGTTTATGTTCAAAAATATATAAACAACAGTAGAAGTATAACAATAGAAAAGATATTTCTAACAAACTATACTTGCTTTTAGAAAAATTTTCTTTTTTTTTAGTGTAAAACTCGAAAGTTTGGAAAATCATAATTGACTTTAAAAAACAGAAAAAAAACACATGACTGACTAAACAACAACAACAAACAACAAAGTTACATTCCTAATTAGGAAATAAATAGATAAACTATTAATAAATAGTAGCATAACACAGATTGCATATGAACAACTCAAAGAAAAAATCATACAAGATAGAAACCTAACAAATAAATCAAATAGATCGGGCTATTGACACAAACATTATATACTATATTAAAAGAGTGGGTGATAAAAATCGAAGATATTTAAATTCTAAATTGATAAATCAAATTCTAACAATGTCTACAAAAGAACCAAACAATATAGAGCATATAGCAAAAGACCTAGCAATAAATAACCCAAACTACATTACACTAAGCAATATATTACTTTATAGACAAATTCTTAAAGTCTTGAGTTTAGCAGAATTAAGCTGGCTTGAAGAAAATATAACAAATGAATAGGCACAAAAACTTAGACTGTTGAATCAGAATCCAAAGTTAGTTAAATATATTACAAACATAAGTAAAGAAGAAATACTTAAAGAAAAGAAAAAAATGAAAGAAATAAAGAAATTAAACAGCATAAAAAAGATGTAAATATTAATAACAAAAAAAAGACATCAAGATGTAGCAAGAAAAGAAATACTACAAGAAAAACTAATCCAAATGATAAATAAAATCATTGGCCAAATAGAGGAGCTTAACATTAATACACTACAAGATATGCAACAAACAAGTTCTTCATCAAGCACAAACCAAACTCTTATAAACAAATCAAATAAAGCAAAAGAAACAAGAGGAAAAAAGATTAAGAAGAACACAAAAGCTTTAAAAAATAGCATTATTCAAGATGTTAGGAAAAATATAGAAAACATTGACAAAAAAAAAATAAAATTAAAAGAAGAAAACATGACATATGAAGATCTAATCTTTATCAATACAATTGAATACAGTCAATGGTCATCAGAAAATAGAGTATGTAATAAGAACATGTTCTTCAAAGCAAACATGCCTGCATATATCTTGCCTAAAGAAACAAGCAATGAAAGGATAAAATACATGCAATGGATTCTGAACAAAACCCATTATATTAAAACAATTAAAGAAGTTTTTAAGAATAGAAACAACTGAGTAGAAATAAAGTTTGATTGCAAATATAGTCGAAATGCAATGATAGACAGAATTCAAGAAAAAGAAGATAAATAGCTTAAGCTTATTCTAGAAAAAGAGAGGAACAAAGAATTAAAACTTGAACAACAAGTCAAAAACAATAACAAAAAGAAAAAGAAAAATACAAAAGCCAACTGAGAAGAGAAGAATATAAGAAGAAAGAGGACTTGTTTATAACAGAAAATGAAATAAATACATATAACTGTTTTACAATATAGGATCTATCTGTGAATATTAATGCAAAGGAAATCAGACAAATGTGCAAAAGCTTCAAAAAGATACAAATAAGATATATTGAAAGATCTAAACACAAGGCATTAGCAGTAGTTTAAGCAGATCAACTTACTGATAAGAAAATTTTATAGAGTTTGCAAATCAGTGTTTACAAGTTGGCAAGAGTAACCAAAGATGATGAAGATTATACACAACATGATCTTCAAAACTTGTTCACAACAAGACTAACAGGGCTTTCAGGCAATGCTTTAGAAGTATTGCTACTACACTGCTTAAAAAACAAGAGAGCAAAATCAGTTTACATATTACCTAATAGAAATAGAAACCAAAGAAAAGTAGTAACAATTACTTTTGCATTAGAAGAAGAAATAAAAACAGCATAATCCAAGCCAATAAGATTTAATAACCACCTTCTATATTGGAAAAACTTTTAAGAAAAGTGAAAAAAAAAAAAAAAATAGTAGCAGTCAAAGACATCTAAATACAGAAGAGACATTTATTAACATAAATAAAGAAAAACAGAAAGTTGACAAAAAAGAAACAACCAAAAGGAAAAACAATAAAAGCAAAAGTGGCAGTCAAACAAAACAAACAAAAGATAATGATTCCAATTTACAGATGCAAGATTTGCTTCAAAGAATTCTAAAAAGTCTAAACAGACTCGAAGTTCAACAAGACAAATCAATAGGAAAAATATAGCTAAAGACAAAAGACAGCCTAGCTGATCACTCCTAAGAGCACCTCAGTTGAACTAATAAAAATAAATGAGGAGCTTGAAGGTTTTCTACAAAGAGAATAAGAAATATATAAGAAAAGCATAACAACTCCTCACTGAAAAGAAAAGAAAACTAGAAAAGAAAAAAAAAAGTAGAAAACATAAAGCAAAACAAGACCAATTAAGGAGAAATAGAAACAAGAAAAGAAAAAAATTAAAATAGCATGTAATAATATTAATGGACTAAAAACCAATAGGTGAAAGCTTGAAAATATGCTCAGCTGGGCAGAAAAGAAGAAAATTGCAATATTAGGAGTCATAGAAACAAATATTACTGAAAGAGAAGAAAGGATTTGGCACATGCATCAAACAAAAATTATAAGGTACTAGACAAATGCAGCAGAAGATACAAAAAAAGGATCAGGTGTAGGAATTCTAATAGAAGAACAATAGGTAGGTGCAGTTAAGAGAATAAGTAAATATATAATAGAGATCATATTATATTTCAAGCAAATGAAGTTAATAGTAATAGGAGTTTATATACCACCAAGTAACAAAATAATAAAGAAAAACATCCAACAAAAGATTATAGAGATGGTTACTAAATAAAAAAAACAAATGCAAGTTGTAATTATAGGTGATTTTAATCATATAGCAGACAATATATTAGACAAACAACATTCACAATCAGCAAATTTCAAAAGACTACCAATTTTTAATTAGATAAGAAAACAAGACTTTATAGACATATATAAAAATATGCATCCAACAAGTTAAAAGTACATATGGTCAAACAAGAAAGCTGCAACAAGAATTGATTATATTTGGATATCAGAAGAATTAGTCTTGGGTTTGCAAAGGGCAAACATTAAGGAAACAAAAGGAATTACAGAGACCAATCATAAAATTTTAATTGCAGAAATATGGATTAAACATATGATAGGAAGAACAGTAAAGCAAAGGTTAAAAAAAAAGGACAATCAAGAACATTATATCTATATGATCAGGCAAAACCAGAAAATTGGAAAAATTATGTGCAGAAGCTGCAAAAGTGATTAGAAGTAAAAAAAAAGCCTAAAAAACATCCAAACAGAGGTGCAAAATATAGAAGAACATATAAACAAAATAAATAATATATGAGATACTATAGAAGAAGCAATTATTACTGCAGCTAATAAGCATATACTCAAAAAAAGAATATACAACACAATGGCAAATAGAAGAACTAGCCAAAAAATGCAACAAGAAAAAGATATTGTAAAATTACAAAGATTAATCAAATATGCAAAGATAAGAAAAGACCAAGAAGTAACAGAAGAAGAAAGAAGTAGGACAAATGAACAATTAAAAGCATTAGGCAACAAGATAGATGCAAAACTGCTAAAAGTATAGAGGCATTGGTCACATGTCTGGATAGAAGATATAAAAGAATGGCAAAAGCTCCTACAGGAAAAAAAGAAAAAAGACTGAAAACAAGTACAAAAAAGATGAATAGAAGAGAATATAGACAAAAGATGCGAAATGATTAAAACAGACTAAGAGAAAATGCTTGCTAGCCTTTTAAATAAACTGTATAAATAGATAATGCTTGATAGGCTTATCAAGCAAGAAAAAAAGGAGACATATCTAATAACAGAGCCAAAAGAGGTAAAGACAAATGTAATAGAACATTATAAAATACAATTTAGAAAAAAAACACCAAATTAGAAGCAATAACAGAAAAGTGAAAAGAAATATACAAATCAAGAGAAAGCATTAAAGAAGAATAATATACAGAAGTTGAAAGAAAAATTAAGGAAAAAAAATAAAAAGAAGTACTGAGAGAGTTAAAAACAGAAACAGCTCTGAGTATCTCAGATATAAGCTATATATTAATTAAGAAAGTAGAAGCAAAAATACAAGAAGTTTTCAGAAGCTTCACAGACTTATACCTAAAAGTAAAAGAAATTCCAACAAAGTGAATGATAGCACAAGTTTACCCTATACCAAAAGATGTAAAATGGAGATATAGTTTAAACAACATCTACTTAATTGCATTAATTGAAACATTCAGAAAAGTTGTGACAAAGGTGGTAATAAAAAGGCTTACCAAAGTATTTACAGAAAGAGAAATATTTAAAGGACCAAACTTTGCAGGCCTTCCAGGAAACTCAACAGAGCAACCAGTACAGATTTTAAACATGATAATGAAGAAATTAAAAAAAAAAGATAAAGAAATATGGATACTGCTGTAGGATATAAAAAAGGTATTCAACTTAGTCTCTCTTGAAAGCCTTAAATTAGCATTGCAAAAAGTCAAAATACCCAAGAGAACAATTAAATATATACTGAATCTTTTCCACAAGAAACAATTAAGAATAATTACAGCCTATGGCCTAACAGAAGAACTAACAGCAGGAGATGGAATAGACCAAGATGAAGTAATTTCACTATTAATATGACATCTCTTCTATAACCCATTATTAGAGAGAATTCAAGAAGAAGAAAGTTTAGAGTATACAGTTAAGCAGCAGTTGTAAAAAAGGTATGCAATGCAACAATATTACAAGATATTATCAAACAGCAATTGCATATGCAGATGATACAACATAAATCACAAGCAGTAAAGAGCAATTGTTAGAAATCTTAGAAATAATAGAAGCATTTTTTGAAATGAATCATATAGAGATAAATGGATCAAAGTCAAAATTAATAATAATGAACACAAAAGTCTGAAAAGAAGAAAGAGCAGTAATATATAGAAAAAGCAAGATAATAGAAGAACCAAGACATAAAATAGTTCAGTCATTAGGAATATAGTTAAACAACAGAATGTAAGAGATACAAGTAAAGAGAAAAGCAAAAAGAATAATAAGCCAAACTATAAAAGATTTAAAGTACAAAAAAATAACAATGAGTCAGATTGCATATATAAACAATATAGTAATAATACTCAAACTAAACTATATATTACAGCTAACAAAGTTGTTAAACAGAAGCCTAAATAAAATATATCAACCAATAATAAGTCTGGCAAAACAAAAAAGTAGCCTGCAAAGAATAATAAAAAACTGTGTAATAGAATACAAAGTTCTTGACAGCTGTAGAATATTGCAACAAGAATTAACTATAAAGCAAGTAAATGGCATCTTGGCAAGACTGAACAAACAAGATAGTCTTGGACAGCTAATAAGGCTAAGAATAATACAAGGCTGTTAAAGAGCAGATTTAACAAAAGATATATAAAAGACAAAGGAGCAAACAAAAATCAAAACATATTTAAAGAACAACTTAGCATGCCTTACAATACTCAAAGCAAGCAAACTAAAAATAAACATTAGAACAAAAAGTAAACTATAGACAATGTTTGGTTATAGTATTAAAATACAAGAACTAGTAGATACACAATTGTGAAAAAAAGAAGCAGTTAGAGTAAATAAAACTGGTCTAATATATCTGAACCAACTACTCAATACAAAGAGAGAAAAACTAATCACATGGCAGCAACTAAAAGACTATCAAGACCAATCAAATAAAGAAAAAAAAGCAGAATAGTTTAAAGCAATTGAATCAAAAGTGCTTAGCAGTTCAGAGAGTAGAATAGTGCAATGATACTTTGGAATAGATGAACAAAATACTCAGATAATGCAAGTCAAATGGGGGCATATATCAGAAGATAGAAGAAGAAAAAAGCACTAATTAAACACTAGCAAATGAAATGCAAAAAGAACAAAGTAGCAACTGAAATCAACAGATGTAAAGAGTATATAAGTAAAGAAAAACAAATAGAAAACAGTTGCCAACAATGAATAAGATTAAATAAAAAGATTTACATAATCCCAAATAGATTAATAAGTAAGAATAACAACCAAATTAAGATAGCAGTAAACCAAATAATAGACAAGACAAAAATAAATAAATCAAAAATAAGTGAAAGCAAATTAAAAGGTCTTACAATGATAGAAGAACTAGAGGTAGAAATTATTAAGTAACAAAAACTGAAAGAAAATATTAGTTAAGAAATAACAAAAGTTCTAAAAAAAAATATTATGAGAAACAAGAATAAATATATAATATATACTGATGATACAGCTAATAAGAAAGATTGTAAAGAACTATTATCTAAGAACAATATAGATATTGAATAGGTTTAAACAAATGAAACACAAGAATGGCCAGAAGAAGAGTTAGTATTTAAACTAAAAGGATGGCAAATGTTAACAACAGCAGAGTTGGTAGCAATTTGAGCAGTGATTTTAACAATACCTAAGAAGAAGCAAATAGAGTTATATACAGATAGTAATGCTGTAATAAGAAACATTAGTAGAAATCTAGAACAAACAGACAGAAACAAGATTATTAAGAAAAAGAATGCAATATGATTAATGAAGATTAAAGATCTTGTCAAGATGAAAAACATTTAGATAAATTTAGTTAAAGTTAAAAGTCATAGTAAAGACAAATGAAATGATAAAGCAGATAGTTTAGCAAAAAAGAAAACAATGAGTAGAGAAATATTATAAGCCAAAAAAGTCAGTTGTAAAAAAATAGAGTACTATCTAGAGTAGAAAAACAAACAAACTAACATACTAGCAAGACTGCTTTGCAAGTTAGTAATAAATACAAGACTAGAAGCAGAGTGGAAAGAAACAAGAACAGTTGAAGATTTAGAGCCAGAAGCAGAAATTACAATTTATGATTGAACTTATTTTTAGAAAAGGCTTAAAATGACCAAGTGAATACATTGCATAACAAGAAGAAACAGTGCCAGAAGAAGTGCATTTATCAAGTGCATAATGGATAAACTTTTAACCTTAGAAGTACTTAACAAAAGAAAGCCAGATATATATACAACAGTAGAATGTCAAGTATGCCAAGATAAAGTAAAAGAGATGCAAACACACTTGGCAGTATGCAAGAGGCAAAAAAATCTCTAGAAGAGAATCCAAAAAGTGACTATTGCAACAGCATAAAAAAAATTAAAAAAAGAAGAAAAGATTCGGATTCTCCTATACATTTTATATATAGCACTTTTTAGAAAAACAGAGACAGAAAAAGTTAAAATAAGAGAAGCACTAATGAAAGACCTAATTCTAAAAGAAACACAAGACAAATTAGCAAAGCTATTAAACACAAGATCAAGACAGCAGTTTGCAAACATAGTAGCAATAATGGCCTAGGACACTTTCTATAAACAAGTATAAAAAATATGTTGTAAAAAAATTATTAAATGAGAGAAAAAAGTTGGAATAACAGGAAGAAGTAAAAGAAAAAAAGGTAGAAGTTCAAAAAAACTAAGAAAACAGAAAAAGGCAAATCAAGAAAATATAGAAAAGAAAAAAGAAAAAATAAGAAAAAAAGGAAAACAAGTTGAGAAAGAAGTAATAAAGACAATTTTGAAGCTTGTCATAAAAGAAAAAAGACCCTTTTATTATAAACTTTAAATAGCCAGACAAATAGCTTATTTTTATTCAAAGTAATATAGCAGGTTGCACTTAGATACCATTAAGGTAACCAGGTGATGCTAGACTTAGATATTAGAAATATGTATATAGTTACAAATATAATTTCAAAAACTTAATAAAATACTAGCATGACTGCTTATAGAAAAAAAAAAAAACTATAAATAAACAAAACAGCAAAAAGAAGCACAAAACTAATAGCAAAATTGCTATCTTTATACAATCAAGCAATAAAAAAAATACTAATGAAAAAAACTTAAAAAAAAAAAGATTTTAATATACTTTCAAAAAATTTAGGCATAACATCATTATGCACAACAATAACTATAATTCTAAATTTTTTTTACAGATAATCAAACTAATTAAAACCTGATCTAGAATCTAAATACTATAAATGCTGCCTTTCTATTGCCAATGCAGATTAAAAAACAAACAATTTAGTTTTATCTAATTCAATGTCTTAGTTTAATTTTGCTGCTAGCACTATGATAAAACAATAATTTTTTAATATAAAAATAGAGCACTTATCAGCAAATATAGAAAATAACAACAATGAAAAAACCTAATCAACTAATACAATATATGAAAAACAGTTACAAAAAAAGTATCATATAGTCAAACATTAGTTAAAAACTTTTCAAAAAAAACTAGAAGAATTTTAAACTCTTACTTCAAAACTGATAAAAAAAAAATAAAAAAATATACACAATCAACTCTAAAAGAAATCAGACAAGAAAAATTAGAATCTTTTGATACAACAATTTAAAACTAAGAATGCACTAATCTTATTTCAGAACTTAAAAGAGTTAATTAGATACAAGTTGTTAACAAAATTAACTACTATTCATATTTTAACTGCAATAAAAGCAAATTTTTTTCATAAAGACAGTTTTTTTTAGAAGTTTTATTTGAGTTTTAGTAATTAGACCACAATATCAAAATGAATTTAATAGCCTATTTTCTGATGCTTTGAATATATATAATAAACAGCATAATATGTTAGTTATTAATAAAAAAAAACCAAAATCAAATATTCAAATTATTGCATACAAAACTGGCAATAGATTATCTAACCAACCTAAACCTTAATCTTTTAGATGCTTGGAAGATCACAAAATATATTTTCTATCTAATAGGCTTTGTAAAAATTTAACAAAACTTAAATTTTAAAACAATCAAAAAGACAGTCTTAAAACTAATAAATAAAATATTAACTTTTTTGTCTGATGAATTAAAGATTATTTTTAATTATTTGTCTTAAGCTATCTCTTTTGACTTACTTATTACAAACTAACAGATTCTTATACTAGCAGTTAGAATACTGTAGTTAATATTTTCTTTTGATAAGCTACTAAATGTATATATTACAAACAACTAAGAAGCTTTACCAGTCTTATATAAAGATTTAAAAATGAAATACAATATTTTTTTTTAATATAGACAGAGCTGAGCTAAAAAAGTTATCTACTATAAAGAAAGCTTACAAAAATACTATATTTTTTAGCAAATTCTAGCTAAATACTTTGATTTACTAGTACTAAAATGCCTTTTAACCTCTATTTTATAAGATTTGATATTCAGATTAAGAGAAAAATTCTTTTTTTTATTTGCAAGTTAAGAAGATTTTAAGGAACATGTTAGATTATTATGCATGGACTATTTTTTTATTAGACTTTCTAATAACTATATTATTTCTTAAATATAACTATTTTTAGACCTAGCAAATCTAAAAATGTTTAACTTTATATTTCTTTTACAGAGTATAGAAAAAGTTAATGCTTTTATAAAAAATATTTTATGAATTTACAACATTCCAATATATTGTTATAAGCTTATTGTAACTTTAATTATACTGATCTTCTAAATTTGCTTAAGAATGCCAAATCAGTCATTCTGGTTAACTTAACTTTATTAATATCAACCTCTAAAAAGCTAAGCATAATAGTCAAAACATTACAAGAGCACTATTATTATTATGTCATATCTTAGTTCTGAATTCAAATAGAAAAAAAGAAAAAGCAACTAGAAATTGAATTAACTTTGTTCAAACTATTATCAACAATCAAACAACTTCAGTTGGCTCTTATACAAAAACAAATTACAAATATATATATCTCAGTATGAAAACACTATCTCTTTGTCTATTATGCAGACAAATTTGTCTGCAAAATTCATTTTTTGAATAATTGTTAAAAAAATAAATAGGAGAGGGCCCTCTAAAATATATTTAAATTAATTCAATTAGTTTTATACAATACTTTGACAAAGTATTAATTTTAAATTTGTTATATTAAAAATTTTTACTTAAATAGAAAATTATATTAAAAATATTAAAAATATTCAATAGTAAATAACTTTTGATCTACTGATCCATTTTGAATGATTTAACTACCAAAACAATCATCTAAATGAGATGATTATAATGAGTCTAAAATCACTAAAATTTGATTACAGAATCTCAAGATTGATAATAGGTTATCTATATTACAAATCTTTATTGATTATAGGATTCTGTAATCAAATTTTAATAATTTTGGATTTATTAGAATCATCTCACTGTAATGATTATTTTAGTAGTTAAATTATCTAAAATGGATTATTAAACAATTTTTTTTTGAAAAATATTAATTTTTTTATATTTAGTAAAGCTTAAATAAAAAATTTGAATAATAATTTGAAGATCAAATATATTTAAAAATTTTTGTAAAATTTAAAACTTTAATTATTTTGTCTGATTTTATAGAAATAGATTAATTTTAACTTTGTATAAATTTATATAAAATATAATTATTTATAATAATTTATCATTTAAAAACAAAATATAAATCTAAAAGAATATTATATTAAAAAATTAAATAAAGTTTTATAAAAAATTTTGTTAAAAAATATTATATAACTTTTTGCAGACATATTTGTCTGCACCTATCTAGCAGATGAAGAGATAATATTTAACTAGTTATAGAAACTCTTAGATAACATTTTATTTATTATTTATTATCAGAATATATATTCAATCTTGTAGACCTATCTGAACCATTTTTTGAGATTTTTAATTAACTAGAACAAATAACAACTATATATATACAAATGTCAGATACAGAAGAAGACAACAAGCTCTCAAATAAACAATCTGTTTTCAACAGATAATAAGAATGAAACAAAAAAAATTAAGCTAAATTTAAATAAAAAAATTAATATAATTATACACAACATTAAAGCATTTTAAAAATACAAAACTAAATTGAATAATGTATAAAATTAAGCTTATACATAATTTCAATTACAAAACCTAAATAAAAAAACTCAACAATAAAATCTTATACCAATTCTTTTTACAAGATATACACATTTAATATTTTACTATATGACTTAAATCAAAATAAGACTAGCTTAAAAATAGCTTTGTTGATCTGCAACTAATTATAGTCTTATATTCATCTTACTAGGTACTGCAATTTGCATTGACTTCTTTTTTTTAAACAATAATAAGTCTTATATTATTTTAATATATCTTCTTTTAAATTATTCTTTACTTCTAAGACATATGCAATCTCAAACACTTTCTTGAACTGCTAAGGCCAAATTTTAAAATTGGCACTTAATTATTATAGGTGATTTTAATACAAATCAGTATAGAAACAAACAACTTTCAATTTTCACTAACTTAAATATTGCCAATTTAACTAGTTTATTAAACTTCTATAATATTTAAACATCTATTTAATATAACCCAAATGCAACTAGTCAAATAGATAATTTTTGAATTTTTATAGATATACTTCTAGCTTTTAACTCATTAACAATAACTAATGCTACTTATATAACAGTGATCATTACATACTAAACACAATATGACATACTAACTTTTAGTTGCTAAAAGCTTTCAAAAATAAAAAATAAAAAAAAATATATTTATATAAAAAAACTACAACAAATATATGAAATAAATTTGCAAACTCAATAAACATATCATTTAGTTCTTAGCAAATCTCTTTATCAAACATGAATAAAAACAATATTAATAGAACATGAAATTACTGAGTAGCAAAAATAAAAAAAGCAATAAATAAACATATTTTTTATACTTTTACAGTCCTATAGCTATTTTTTGTTATATCATTAAAAGCAACAAAACTCTATTCAGCTCTAAAAAATATCAACAAATACCTATAGCAACTATTAAATAGCATAACAGACACAATAGTTTAGGTTAATTTTTACTTAACAAAAGCAGCTACTTTAGCAAAAATTAGTATTGTTCTTATTACTCAAGAAAAATTTGATTGCTTATAGTCAAATACTATAAACTAAGTCAAACAACATAAGCATATAATTTGGTAAACATGTAATTATAAAAAAAAAAACAGAACCAAAATAAATATATTAAATTTTATATAAATCACAGATACTCTAATTTTAAAGACAACACTAATCAAATGCTAGATAGTATTTTATAAAGATGAGCAAAACCAATTAGCTATAAAAAAATCATAACATCTAACAGTATAATTACTAATTAAAAAAAGATCAAGGAAGCTATATATACTCATTTTAAAATCTGAACAAAAAATAATCACTCTAACAATTTATTATAAGATAAATAGAAACTATTTTATTCTTTACTTTAGCACATATAAGATAATATTTATAACATTTTTTTTTTGCCTATCTCAATAATTGAACTGATGCAAACAATAAATTTAGTTTTAAAAAAAAAAGCAACTGAATCTTTTGGAATTGCAAATGATGTTTTTAGCAACTGTCACTCTCAGCTCTTTCAATTATATTAAATATTTTCAATAATTATATAATATAAGAAATAGTTTTAAATTAATAGTTACAGACTAACATATAATTAATTCTAAAAAAACAGCAATACAATTATAAACTTAACATCACTCACTCTATTTCATTAATAGACTATACTAGAAAAATTTTTACAAAAATTTTAACAAACTATTTAACAGACATTTTGGTTTATAACTAGATGCTTTTTTTCTATAACTTTGTAGCTTTTTCTTACTAATTAATATTTCAACCAATTTTTTAACTTACTTACATTCTAGAAAATGCAGCTATAATCCAAAAAGAAATCTAGATTCTGTTACAAAATATGTCAAAAGCCTTCAATTTAATCTATATATCAACTTTATGCAAAGCTTTAGAAAGAATATATATATCCAACAAAGCAATTAACCTGCTGTTATATTTGCCTTATTATTATACAAATAACATAGGTTAAATAAATGAATAAAGAGTAAATAATAGATAAATAACAGAAAAAAAATCTGCAATTATTCTACTCTATATCTGCCAAATAATAATAGCATAACAGCAGCATAATAGCAGAATAATAGTAAAATAACAGAAGGTTTGTTGATATAAGTAATATAATAGTAACATAATAGCAAAATAATAAAACAGTTTTATTATTTTACTTTAAATTGCAAAGACTAAAAATAAAATAATAAAACTGTTTTATTATTTTGCTATTATGTTACTATTATATTACTTATATTGACAAACCTCTTGTTATTTACTATTATTTTGCTGGTATGCTGCTGTTATGTTGCCATTATTTGGTAGATATAAGGTAGAATAATAGCAGATTTTTTTCTATTATTTATCTATTATTCACTTTTTATTTATTTGTTTGACCTGTGTAAAGTGATTACTAGTTTGGAACTAACTTAGTTCTACTCTGTTAAAGATAGTATAGATTAAAAAGAAACAATATTATCACTTTTTTGAAAGATTTATTATGATCTTCTAATATCTAGAATTTATACAAAATATTAAAGATTTATTAAAAAAATCCTATATATTTGCTCAAAAGAAATTTATACTTCAGCAATAGCATATATAGATGACTTACTTTGGATTGCATTTAATAAAACTTCTTTTATCAACATCCTTCATATAGTCTTCTTCTATAAATTTACCAATATAAGAATCAATGTTACAAAGTTAATATTAGTAACAAACTTAACTGATTCAAATAACTGTATAACTTTTAAAAATGAACAATTAATATTAATTATTAGTAGAACACTATTTAAATATCTAGAAGCATAGTTTTTTAACAACAAAAGACTAGCACTTGTTCAAAAAGAAATTATAGTTAAGGCAACAATCAATTTAAAAAAGTTACAATTTATTTATATAACAGAAAAACAAACAATTTATATAATAAATAGTGTTATCTTTTCATGTTTGCTATATAGATTGCACTTTATCTTTTTTTCAAATACTCAACTCAACTTATTCAACAAGATTTGTACTAGTTTAGTTAAGCACAAAGCAAGATTAGCCTAAGGAGTTCTTAACTTATTCTTATTTAATTCAGACATCTATAGCTTATACAGGTTGAACAAATAAATAAAGAGTGAATAATAGATAAATAACAGAAAAAAAATTTGCCATTATTCTACCCTATATCTGCCAAATAATAGCAGCATAACAGCAATATAATAGCAGAATAATAGTAAAATAACAGAAGGTTTGTTGATATGAGTAACATAATAGTAATATAATAGCAAAATAATAGAACAGTTTTATTATTTTACTTTTAGTTACAAAGACTA
>CAJVQA010003272.1:0-19856 GCA_910591915.1 Cetraspora pellucida
GGTCACCTTAACACTGAAAAAAAAATAATTTATTAGTTAATTATAAATATAACAACTAGTATAAAACCTGTAGATGGGGTGTGATAACCTAGTAAAGTGGTCAGATTGTCAATCCTCCAAGTAGTAGGTTGGGTGTTCAAATCCTATCAACAGCAAAAATTTAGATAATTATCTATATAATATTTATATTATGACAACTGTTACTAATAATTAGGTTAGAATATCTGTAATGGCAGTCACACCAGCATGACTGGCAGGTTATAGGGCATCTGTGTAAGTATAGCATTATACAGAGAAATGCAAACTGACAAATTGAACAGTGCAAACACTAGATAAGTTCTTGTAGCTATGTAAATCCATTGAAATTAGATAACAAAAAGTCTATTTGGGTAAATCTGAATAGAGAGGTAGCTGAATTTTTGATGGCCCTACTGTAAAGACTAGCTTGAAGAAACAAATACCAAGGTTGTAGTACCTGGTTATAGTAGTCAGATAGGCAAGAACCTTTAGGTTGAGTTCTCAGAGATACCACCAACCAGACTGCTAGAATGAACTAGAGAAAAAGAATATCAGATCAACCTGATATATCAATAAACTGATCATAGTCTTATACAAACTATCTGGATTGAAAGTTTGATAAAAAGGCAGATAAAAAGGTAAAGATATATTAAAGTACTAGGGTTATGCTATAAAGTAGATGCTAGGGTCTAAGTAAACTCTATAAGGACATAGTAGTTTAATGGTTAAGTTCTAACCACAAGTGTTGGTTCTTCCTAGTGATAACTAGATTAGCTATAAAAATGGATACAGAAGATTTTGGAGGGTTTATTTTAAAAATAAATTAGTCCTAAGATTGAAATAATAATCTGAACATCTGAGTATAACTCAGTGAGTTAATACAGGTTACAGGTTCAGAGAGTTTAAAGTAGAACATCCAAGCAAAAGTGTTAGATATGACAATTAGTGAGAAACTTTCAGGCAGACTTTTTAAATAGGTAATATAGAAAAGTTATACATGTAGCCAATTGTACACTCTCTTGTAGTGATTCATTGAATCTCAATACCAATAAGTGATTAATAAAAATCAAAAAACCAAAAAGGTTATTTTAAAAAAAAATAAAAATAAAAAAATAAAATTTATAGATAGATTACTAAAATAAGTAACTAAAAGTTGTATATGTGACTAGTTGCATACTTCCTATATACATGTTATATATAATGTATTAACTAAAAACACAAATAAAGACAATAGTCATTATAACATTAGTCTTAACAAAAACAAAAAAAAATTTTATTATATATATTCTTAATAAAATAATTTGTAAACTTAGCTAAATAAATTTTTAATATGGGGATGGGGTATTGTAGCCTAGTGGTCTAGGCACCCCTCCTTCTACAGACAAGATCGACAGTTCAATTCTAGCTAGAGGCAACTCTGTAATCTATAGAAGCATATAAAGGTACGCGAAGTCCTGTAGCTAAGTCCATATGATTAGAAGATCAGTATATAAGAAAGTTCTCAGAAAAAAGATTCCTGATATGGAGAGTTGGTACTTGATGTAAGAAAAGCAGTGAACATACCAGAAATGGAGAGAAGGTGCACTAGCAGGTGATACAGTGAATATAAAAGAAAACTATGGAAAAGGAATGGACTTACTGAAATTCGAACACTTCTGGCACCAAACCAGTTTTAGTAGATACGGGATATACTAAAATTGAATAAATCTAAGAGGTAATCTTGGTACCATACTTAGTAAGTTTGTGTCAAGGGTAAATTCAAAAGGACTATGGATACTTAGTAACATCCAATGAGATGGGACTTAGATATAAATAGTAATTAGATAGCTCTAATCTGTTCTGTCATAAACATGGTAGTATACATTGTATATATATGCAGTTAAGTGTTGAAAATCAGAAAGTTTAAATAGAGGACTCACAGGTGGGTCTCAGGTATGGCATCTAGTAAGTAACCTATGAGCAGAACTCTTAATTAGATAATAACTAAAGTTATATGTATGACTAGTTGTACTTTCGTTGATATACTCTGTATATAATATATAATCTTATACTACTACTAATAAAAAGACACACGGGCAAGACTGCCCTTAAAAAAAAAAAAATAAATAAATTTTTAATACATTTAATATTAAATAATTCTGACTTTAATAAAATATATTTCAAAAAATACTAAAAATCTTTTATTATAGTTATATTTTTTAAATCTTAAAAAAATATACTATACTTCAAATATATTTTTAAGATATAAATTTAATTTTTAAATTAAAATAAAATTAAATAAATAGAGTTGAGTTTTTTTTTTTTAATGTTAAAATGATCTCTTTAGTCTTTTGACTTTTATTAATAACTTTTTTGGTAATGTGATTTTATAAACTACTACAGAAGAGTGTATAATTGACTATATATATAACTTTTTTATATTACCTATTTAAGGAGTTTACTTAAAGGTTCTTTACTAATTGCTATACCTAATACTTTTGCTTAGATATTCTATTTTAAACTCTCTGAACCTGTAATCTGTATTAACTTACTAAGTTATATCTAGACACCCAGATAATTGTCTTAAGCTTAGAACTATTTTATTCTTGAGATAAATAGCTCAAAGCCTTCTGTACCTATTTTTATAACTGACTTAGATATTATTATAGCAGAACCAATACTTGTAATCAGAATTATATCATTTAACTACTATGTTTTTGTAGAGTTTATACAGACTTCAATATCTACTTTATAGTATAATCTCAGTACTTTTAGTATACTCTTGTCTTTTGTTCAAATTCCCAATTTAGATAATATATATATAACTATAAATAGTTTATTAATATATCAGATTAATTTGATATTCTTTTTTTTTGATTCATTCTAAAAGCTTAATTAGTAATACCTTTGAGACTTCCAACTCAAAGGTTCTTAATCATCTAAATACTATAATTTTAATATTTATTTTTTTGAACTAATCTTTATAGTAAGGTTGTTAAAATCTAGTTATTGGGTCTTTTTAAATGAACTTCTTGTTTAAATGGATTTCTTGTTATTTTATTTTAATGAATTTATATAATTACAAGAACTTATCTAGTGTTTGCACTACCTGATTTGTTAGTTTGCATTTCTTTGTATAACTAATTATATAAATATTCTATAACCTGCTAGTTATACTAATGTAATTACTATTACAGATATTCTAATTTAATTATTAGTAACAATTATCATAATATGAATATTATATAGGTAATTATTCAAATTTTTGTCATTAATAGGATTTGAACATCCAATCTACTACTTAAAGAATTGATAATCTGATAACTTCACTAGATCATCACACTCTTCATAGAATTTAGCAGAAATTAAGCAAATTTTTTCCAAGTAAATTTTTTTAAAACTTTAAATAACAATAACTTAACAACAACTTAATCAAATTTAATAAAAATTTTTTTAAATAAATTTTATAAACTTATAAGATTTATTTAAAAAAAAATTGATTAAATTTGATCAAGTTTTTGTTTAGATATTAGTATTTAAAGTTTTTAAAAAAATCTAATAAAAACAATTTGCTTGATTTCTATTGGCTCACTTTTATATATCTAATTTGACTAATACTGTATTATAAAAACTTAGTATTTTTACAACAATTACCAAACTTACCTATTATGATTAGTTCAATTGTTTCTTATTAGCTCTAAAAGAATAAATATTTGATATAAGCATAATGATTTACTTAGTGTTTTACTTGTACTAAAAATATATTGATATTCCAAATTAAAAAAGTTTCAGTAGGTCTTCAAAATATTGATTTGAATAAATTAGTTTAAAAAATAAATATATTGATTTTTTATTTTTAAATAATTTTATTTATTTATTGAAGAATAAAAATACTAGACTATAACTTATATGGACTATATATAAACATTCTTATAATAATAATACGAAGACTATATATTGATACGTATCTACTTTGTGTAAAAAAAAAACCAAAAGATTAACAATTTTTATATTGGCAATAAAAACAATGCTTGTTAAAAGACCATGTATGTACATATTTCATTTTATACAATAATTGTTATTTGGTTTTTTATTTATATTCGGATAAAGAAACTGATACGTATCGATATCGATTATTGATACAATATCTGACTACGTATTACATAACTGTGTATACATATTCGCTGCTTCAGGAAAATTTTGGGTACCGTATTACCTCGAAATAACGCCCGGGGTGTAGGTTAAAAATTTGGCCAGAATTAAGCTTAATTCTGGCCAAATTTTTTAACCTACACCTGGGCGTTATTTCGAGGTAATACGGTAAATGCAAGCTCATGTACGCCCATTGAGTTAAATGATATACGCCAAATTAAAACCAGTTGCTGATCATGAATTTCTAAGTTCAGTTCCAGGTTTTAATTTGGTAGTGCTGATTAAAAGAATGTATGTTTTGAGACAAGACTTTCTCATATCCTCTTTTGATGGTTCGATTTATTATTAGAGCATGTGTCAATTTCTTCACTTTACACGTTACAATCTATATCGATATGCTCTATTGTTAATAATTTTTTGAATTAAGTCGCGAATTGGGCGAAGCCATGATTTTAATTGTCGTTATACTTTCATCTAGTAAGCCTGATGTATATTATGATAAATATATAATGTAATAAAAGAAATCAATGATGTAACATTTTATTTCCATAAGCCTGAACGCGATAAAATCATATTCGTCATCATCTATATTTTAATTTATCATTGAATCTAGACATTATCGTTATTATTTATATATAAATATATGTTCTATCACAGCACTTATTTTAATCCATGCTTGACGGTTTTAAACCTACATATTATTTATTATTAAATTAAGAAACTCAATAGTGGGAATACTGCTCTGTTTCAGAAAATAACAATTGCCAGATTTATTCACGCTCACGAGATATATTTAATGAAACAATCATAAATTGATTTGAACCAAGTCTTTTTGGATTTTGAATTTTTTTTTGCTTGATTTGAGATGGCTATGGAAGCTAATGACAAACGAAGCTTTTCAACTAACAAAATGAGTGATGAAGGAGACATTGATGTTATTGATAGTGTCGACGTTGGGAAAATCCATGACCCAGAAAAAAATTGTGAAAAGAAATTAGATGAAAATTCTCAAATTCCCATGATTGCGGCGGTAATTATTAAATGACAACTATTATCATTTCACTGTTTTATGCTGTATTATCTTCGAGCTTTCTTTGATCGGAAATCTTAGGCCGTCAGTACAAGAGACAATCCGATGCTACCGTGCTTAACTTTTCGATTTTGGGTATTAAGTAGCGTAAGTCCTAAATTGCACATGAACAATCTGTCGATTAACTATTTGTTATTAAAGCTTTTATACAGTAACTTTTAGAAATTGTCTTTATGAAATTGAAAATAAAGCACGTGATTTTCTAGTAATTATATTGCTTTTTTGAATTTTTTTTACAGTTCTTCACGATATTAGGAGCCACGCTATCGGAATTTTATTACTTTCGTCCGAATGGTGGCGTTTATTCCATGTTTTTTGTATTACTGGTCTCGTATATCTTGGGAATATGGATGGAAAAAGTCCTACCTACACGAAAATTTCAATTTAAAAACTGGAAATTTAGTCTTAATCCTGGTTTGTTAATTTTACAAAACGGTTGTATTTGTGATCGATCGTAAACATTCATGTCGTGTAACGATGTTATAGGCCCTTTCAATGTAAAGGAACACGTGTGCATATTTGTTGCGGCTGGTGCGGGTGGTGGATCTGCATATGCTACGGTATGATTCCATTCGATTTTGACTCTTCGCTTTTTAATTCTTACCGTATCTTTGATTTTGCCATATAGGATATTATTGCTATACAAGATCTTTTCTATAATACCAAAGTTAATTTTTTAAATGGATTTATGTTGTTAATGAGCACACAAATCCTTGGATATGGGCTCGCTGGATTTCTTCGTAAATGTAAGTATATCCTCGATAATTGATTACTTCTCATACTTAAATTTGCTGTTAATTAAATTTATTTCAATAATTACAATAATTACACGGATTAAGTCTTGGTTCGTCCTGCTAATATGATATGGCCTTCAAATCTTGTCTACGCATCCATGTACAACACGTTACATGGTAATGCTTCGGAAACACGTGACAAGATTCGGTTTTTCGCTACTGCCTTTACTGCTATGTTTGTTTGGCAATTTGTCCCACAATACATGTTTACTTGGTTGACCAGCATGGCTCTCTTGTGTCTTATTGCTCCGTATAGCAAAACAATTAAACAATTAGGAAGTGGGTATCACGGTGTTGGCATTCTTAATATCTCATTAGATTGGAATTCTATTGGACAAATTGGTCCCTTATTCACCCCATGGTAATGTGGAGTTATTATTTTTTTAATGTGGTTTATGATAGATTGGTTTATGCCGATACCTTTACAATTCAGGTGGGCTCAGGTGAATTTTTACTGTGGTGTTATCCTTGGTGCATGGATTATCACACCATTGGCGTATTACTATAATGTCTTGTAAGTAATTATTTACGTATTTCGACACATATGAACTTTTCAAGTTAATTTAAAAGTTTTATTTAGTGATGCAAAAAAATTTCCATTACTTGCTACTTATTCATTGGATAAAGATGGTCAAAGGTAAGTGATAATTACCTTGTATCAACTTATTTGTTGCTATTGTTTTGCCTTAATAGGATGACTTTCGTTGTTATTTAGTATATATAAATACATATATATTTGATTTTTTTAGATATAACCAATCTGCTATCATAGATCAGTCGACTGGAGCTCTCAATGTTACTGCTTATGAGAATTATAGTCCAGTATACCTATCCATTACATTCGCCCTTTCTTACCTTTACGCTTTTATCACTCTTACTGCGGTACTAAGTCACGTGGTCTTGTTTTACGGTAAAGAAATTTGGGAGCGATTCAAGGCTAGTCGTGAGGAAGAGCAAGAGGATATTCATTGCAAGTTGATGAATAATTATGCAGGTCTTATTGATATTAAGATTAAAATCTTTTTTATCAATTTCGAGAAATGAACAAGATTAATGTATTATATATGTATACGAATTTTTTAATAGAAATATCAAATACTTGGTACGCGTCAATTTTTATTGTCATGTTAACAATTGCAATGATTCTCTGCTATACAACCGATGCAAATTTACCTTGGTGGGGATTATTAATGGCGATTTTTTTGGCCATATGCATGGTGCTTCCCGTAGGTGCGTGTAAACGATGATTATATAAATATATATATAGTCTTACATCTAGGTACATGATATAAAATACGGTTTTTTCAATTTCTGATAGGCGTTATCCAAGCTATCTCAAATAATCAAATCGGTTTAAATGTGCTAACCGAAATGGTGTGTGGTTATATTTTACCTGGTCGTCCAATTGCCAATGTATATTTTAAATGTTATGGATATATGGCAATGTATCAATGTTTGCTACTTGTTTCTGATTTAAAGTTGGGTATGTAATTTTTTCTAAAATTTATATAAGTTATTTTAATTACTTTATTTATAATACTTTATTTTTTTTCATTATGAATAGGTCATTACATGAAAATCCCTCCGAAGAGCATGTTTATATCCCAATTATGGGGTACAGTTCTTGGTGGATTTGTAAATTATTGGGTATTGAATCTCATAATTGCAACAAAAAGACCTTTTCTTGATGGCACATTAAGTGATCCAACTGGTCAAGTACGTTTATTTTAATTATCTTTTTGGTTAATCTCGGAAATTTATCAATAATTTTTGCATAAACAGTGGACAGGATATGCATCTCAAATGTTCAACACTGCATCTATAGTATGGGGATTGGTTGGGCCTGCAAAGACTTTTGGAGTAAGTCGATTTAAACAGAAATTCTTTTTTCTTTTTCTTTTTTTTATTTACATGCCGATTTAATACATTTTTATTTTCAATAGCGTGATTCAATGTACAGCATACTCCTTTGGGGTTTTCTTATTGGTGTTTTTGCTCCAATACCATTTTACCTACTTCATCGAAAATACCCGAAGGCTAGATTTGATCTTGTGAATATACCACTAATATGTTATGGATTAGGTGTAATTCCTGGGACTTATACAAATTTTATAACTACCGGATTTATTGCTAGTTTTTTAAGTCAGTATTACGCGTATCGGTACAAAACTCGGTAAGCTTAAAATTGATTACATTGTCACAACTTGAAAAGAAAATTAATAATAATATAAATATTTTTCTTTTATTTTGTAGGTTGTGGACAAAGTACGTTTTAGTATTAAAGGTTTTAATTATAATGTGAAATGATACTGATTCGCTATTTCTATGCCATTTATGCATGATAGGTATAACTATGTATTATCGGCAGCATTTGATAGCGCTGCACAAATTGCAACAATGACTATTTTCTTTTGTCTCAATGGTGTTGTTAAGGTAAGTCGATCATCCAATGTGAAACTTTTTTTGTCATATCTGCAGTTTCATACGTATTTTCACATATTATTTATTGTCTTTAGATGCCGTTTCCAGAGTGGTGGGGTAACGATAGGATTTCTCAAGGAGAACGTTGTTTTAACAATGAGTAATTTCGTATTAATGAAACGATATTATAGTGCTATAATAATATTAATTTACACAATATTAATAATAACAATAATGCTGTTTAGTAATAATTTTAGTCATTAAGTTTTAATAGATTATGTTTTTCTCCGGTCGATTTTTAATATATGATATGATGCAAGTGATTTTATTAATTTTTTTTTTTTTTAATTGAAAATGGAACTTTTTCAGTTAAATCTTTCAATGTATAAATAAAAAAATTCTTTAGTCATTAAATAAATTATTGTGCACACATTTTTTAAAGTTCTGGTGTTTACATAATTACGGTTACTATACTCACATAATTTCAAATATAGCTTTTGTTTCACATCTTCGTATATAGTGTAGTTATGGTGTGTTGTATAATGTTTAGATTATTGGAAATGTTAATAAAAGTAAGTTAACAACTTAGATCGGTTACTGGTGACGTAAGCTCATCTTTTTAAATCCCATTAAAAAGAATATTGTAAAGAGTGTATATTCATTC
This sequence comes from Cetraspora pellucida, assembly GCA_910591915.1. Lineage (NCBI taxonomy): Eukaryota > Fungi > Glomeromycota > Glomeromycetes > Diversisporales > Gigasporaceae > Cetraspora > Cetraspora pellucida. Next base: position 9,119 of record CAJVQA010003272.1, read on the forward strand.
TCTTTAATTTGCAATTATCAAAAATAATGGGGCTATTAAAAGTCGTGAGCATAGTATAAAAACTATGTAAGGCATCAAAAAAATTGAATTATAAAGTACAAAATAGCATTGTAAATTGATGAAAAATTATAAACATGATTCTGCCCTATGTATTAAAAAAGATATTCTACAAGAAAGAACAACAACAAGAAAAAGAATCTATGCATCGATCTATTATCTAAAAGAATTATAATTACGTGAAACTTTAAAAAATAATTTTCATAAAAACTTATGTTGTTTGACTCGTATCTAAGATTCCTTTTGCTACTACATCCACCTTAACTTCAGCATTATTTGATGCTGTTTGACTCGTATCTAAAATTCCTTTTGCTACTACATCCACTTTAACCTCAGCATTATTTGCATATATTGTGACAACGCCCTTGACTTCACCAACCGCTCTCGGTTGAAATCGTACGGGTACAATGGAGAAACCCTCAGGTTTAACTACAATACTATTCATAGGAAGTGATAAAACAAACTTGCCTCCGGGGCCTGTTGTTGTTTCGCATTTGCAATGAAGTCTAACAGTTTCTTTAGCGGTATTAGATATTTTAATTCCCATTGAACGCTGTTTTCCAACTCTTGTAGCTGGAATCCGAATTTCTGTCTCATCAACTTCAAATTTTACTTCCTTTTTTGGAGCTCTATGTTTTTGCAATAATGAACTAAAGGTATTTTCTGTCGCAACCCCTTGAAATTTCATGCTAACAGCATCTATACCACCAATTCCACCTTCAGTTGTATCTTCTAAGACGAATGTTTGCATATATGTTCCTACACCCATAGGTCGAAATTTTACATCAACTCTCTCAGCATTTTTTGGTCTTAAAATACCACCCGATTTTGTAATATAAAAAATTTCATCATCTACTTTCTGAGCTTGATTTGTAGCGGTCCCTAAACGACGAAACACAGGTCTATCGACTTGAGTAAACCCCCACGTAACTATACTATCAGTAGGGTTAAATATATGAAATACGCCAATCGTTGTTTCACGTACACTAGCAGTTGGAAGATTTATTTCACCGGGAATTCCTATATGAATAAAATTACTACTAGTAAGTGGTTCTTTAAGTGGTTTCATTTCATATTCACCATCAATTGGTGACAATGGTTGACTAGGTTTTCGTCTTATTTGATTAGATCTATCGGGATCCGGTGTATTTGAACGACTCCTCGAAGGTGCACGAGAACTAAGTGTAGAGCTGCTAGCTTTGTTTCGTATATTCCGAAACGATTTTCTACCAGGATCAGGTGTTCGAGATCGACCATTAATACTTGGGTGTGAAGAAGGTGATAAGCTATGATTGCGTTTAGATTTTCTGTCGTTGCTTGGAGTACTCGGTCTACTAGGGCGAGGCTGTGCTTGGGGGGATTCTGATACACCATCATTCTCAATTATTGTTGGGAGAACAGGTTGAACAGTAAAACATTCACTTGCCTCAAAATTACTCTCTGAGGGCTTAACTACCTCTAGTGTTGACATTTTGTAAAGAAAGATTAATAAATTTCTTTGTAAGCGGAAGAAAATTTGATCGTGTGAGACTTAATTGTTAATGCATTCATGCGTTATTAAACATTAAAATTCTCCCCTTGCAGGGTTTCGTATTTGTGGTATCATACAGCCCCATCATGTGATATATTAGCAGTTCTATCATCATATCACGAATTTCTAATAACCATGCAATTTATACATAATTATTAATGCATTATTGATATAGTTATCCTACGTATTAATTTATACGTATTAAAACCTAATATATATATATATATCGATATACGTACGTATTTGCATGGCGCGCAATACCGATATCTATTTAAAATTCATATGTATCGGCAATATGGTATGATTTTTAAAATAGGTATTTTACATTCCCAATTTGGCGATCCTGGCCGTGAGCTTAGCATAGAGGTTGGAACCAGTTTTAATAATTCGGATTTATCCCGTGAATTTTGGGATATTTTAGAAATTTATCTAATTAAATTTTAACATATCACAAAATTCATGTGATAAACCCGAATTATTAAAACCGGTTCCAACCTCTAGCTCAGCATTTTCAGTTTCTCGCTTGGCATTCTCTTCCATAACCTGTTTTATCATTTTAGCATTCTTTGCCTCAAGCTTAGCCTTTTCAGCTTCAAGCTCAGAAATTCGTTGTCTCAATGAATCATTCTCAGATTGCATGTTTTAGTGTTTATTTAAAATGCGTAACTAAAGTAATAAAAATTTCGATGACGGCCCATCGTCAAACATTCCAATGAAAACTTACAAATCATTTATTATAAAAAATTTTTGAATGGTACATTGCAAAATCAGTTGATATCAATTTTTTGAAAATTCTTTTTCTAAATAGTGTTTTTCTAAATTGTTTGAATCGATTAGGAGATGGGGATTTAGATAAAGGTTAATTTTTATTGTTTTTTTCTTTTGTGGTGTATCATCTATTAACATTATATGAACAATGTACAGTAATAAGAGCTGATAAAATAGCAATAAGTTCAGACTTAAATGAGCAAAGTCAGTATCTTGTTTGGGTTTGAAATGTATGCAATATAATGTTATTTGAGATTTGAGTCTATCTAATACCCATAGAACATTGTAAGGTATTCAGATTAACAATTGAGTCATCTGTATAGAAGTGAAGTTCTAATAATTGTACATTGTGGTTAGCAATTTGTTGAAGATTATTTGTTAAAATATCAGATTAAAAAATAATTAGAATTGAGTATGTTATAATATTAATATTAGGAAACTTAGGAATTTGAATAGAATGTTGAATTGCAATAAAGTATATAAGGTCAATATAATTAATGTTAAAGTTAAGAATTTTGTTATATATATTAACTCAATCAAATAAGAATTAAAAGAGCAACCTGGACATGCTTGTGATTGAATAGATAAAAGAAGAAAGAGGTAAGTAAATTATAATTTTATATAGTATTATCAGTAAGTAATAAGAATAGTTTTTAAAGAAAAAGGTTGTTTTTTGATTTTGTTATTAATAATTTGATTATTAAGTACTATAATAAGTTAGTTTTTATATAAAAAAAAATATTTAGTTGAAAAATTATAATAGTTTATACTAAATAAGTGTAAATATTGGTAGAAAGTATAATTGTATAAGTGGTTTATAGTTTGGTTTTCTAAATAATTAAATCAAAATAGTTAAAAATTTTGTTTATATATAAAGATATATGTTTCTAATCTGAAAAACATAAGTTATCAAATATAGTAAGTTAGTCTAAATAAAGAATACAATAGTATCTAAGTTGTTTTTTGAATATTAAATATTTAAGATATGATAAGAATAGTAATTTAAGTGAAATAGATTTTTTTTTGAATAGTATGTTTGATATTATATAATAGATTGAATGCAAACACTATACTAAGATGTTTAAAAAGTTAAAGAATTATAAAATTAATAGTATATTTTTTTATTTTTTTTTTAATATTAAAAGTTCCTATCTTTAGGATATGATATTTTTATTCAAGTATATAGAACATAGCATGCCATCAGGAACTACCTTATATTGAAGGTTACAACTAGTCATACATACACTTTTGATGTCTAATTTAAGTAGTCTGTTTATATATTACTATATAAGTTCTATACTAGATGCCATATCTGCAAGTTAACTAAGGGTCTTGCCTATTTAAACCTTCTGTATATGCAATTCTCTTTGTATTATGAGAACATCTTCAAGACTACATTCATCCAAGTTCTTAATGCTGATCAGTACTCTTAGGACTACTTTATCCTTGATAGGAAACTTACTAGAGCTTTTATATCTCACATATACTGACCTAGTTTTATGCAATATGTTATAGTTATTTAATACTTATAATTACAAGGATTATCTGTTTAACTGCTATGTTATACTATTTCTATTCTTGTAAAGTTTACTAGAACCCTAGTATCTATTTTTCTAACATCTTCTTTATTATCTCCTACTAGTTGCAACTTGAAACTATCAGTCTTATTTCAGACTACCAATTCAGATAGGCTGATATAATATACTTCTATATTCTTTTTCTTTAGCAAGTCTGGTAACCTAGTTGGTTATATACTTCTCTATACATATTTGTTGTCTAGTTTTAAGTTTCAGTTCCTATGAAGATGTTTTTTGGTTTTTAACTAATCTAATGATACTATTAAAAGTTTATACTACTTTTTTACTCAGAAATTTCTAAGTGAGTTTTTGTTACCTTGGTTCTTTAGTCTTTTATGCCTAGTAGTCTTATTATGGGTTTATACTAAAATCTTATATAATATTAGTTATACATTCTTCTATAAACATGTAATATTATACTTCATATAGATGCTCTGAGCTATTAATATTAGTAGGATCTAACTTGATGTATCTGGGTTACAACTACATAAGGCCAATTGATTAACAGAAGACAGTTACTGTAATGCAGATATAATTTTCAAATTTTGTTATAGATAGAATTTGAATCTTAGATTTGCTACTTGGAAGATAACAATCCAACCTCTATATTAGGATTACTATTCTTAGTATATTTCTTTTTTTTAATATTAATAATATTTTTTTTTTAACCTTAAGCAGTTACACTAGTACTTTATTAAGATTTTTGAAACTATATATATATATAATTATATAGAATTTCCCAATGTCTAAGTCTAGCATCACTTGGCTATCCTTATGGTACCTAAGTGCAACTTGTCACACTAACTCAGTTAGAAATAGACTACTTGTCTAACTACTTAAAGCCATACCAGAAGGGCCTCTTTCCTTCTGTAACAAGCATATTGATTGTCTTTAAAGCTTCTTTCTTTATTTGATTCACTTTCTCTATTTTCCTTTCCTTTTTTTCTTCTTTTGTTTGTTAATTTTTCCTCTTCTCTTTATTTATTTTTTCTTTTGTATGAACATCTTTCTTCATCTTGTTTGTTATATTATTCTTTTTTTCTTAGTCTTGTGTTTTTTCATATCGAACTCTTCATACTTGGTTATAGAAGATGTTCCACACTGTTCTCATTGCTATATTCATGCACTTCTGTGTTGCTTGCTTACTTAAGAGTTATTTAAGTTTTTTTTCTATCTTTACCTTTATAAGTCCTTTTATCAATACTTCTCTATTTTCAATTTTTTCAGCTTCTGATTTCCCAAATAGTGTTTTATACAGGACTCATGATAGAATTCTGTTCTTTTTTTCTTCTTTGAACCCATTCCATGCTGCTGCTGTTGCAACTTTTTGAATTTGTTTCTACAGACTTTTTTGTTCCCTACAGCTAGCCAGATATGCTTGTGTTTCTTTTTCTCCAACTTGGCACACCTAGCACTCTGCTGTTATATATACTTCTGGTCTTTTTCTATTTAACTCTTCAAGTATTGGCAGTTTGTCTGTTATATACTTGATTGTTGTAGCTCTTTTTGTGCTAAGTTTTCTTGATGTACAATGAACTTCTTTTGTTTTGTTTATTTCTTTCCAAAAACTTGTCCAATTATGTAATGCATTTTCTGTTTCTGGCTCTAGTGCTTTTATTGGATTTGTTTCTCTCCACCTAGCCCCAATTTTGGCATTTACTATTATTTTACACAGAAGTCTTGCTGGTATATCGATTTTCTTATTTTTCTACTCTAAATGGTACTCTATTCCATCATATATAACCTTTTTCACATGTATTAAATTTCCACAAGTTGCTTCTTTTTTTGCAAGAGAATCTGCTCTATCATTCTACTTATCTTGATTATGGTTTTTAACTTTAACTATTTCTGTCTTTATATTTTTGCTTTTGATAAGACCTACAATGTTTATTATCTACATTGTGTTTTTTCTCTTTATAATACTTCTGTCTTCTATGTTTCATATTGCTCTGTTAATGTTTCTTAATACTATGATGCTATCAGTATAAATCTCTATGTTTTTTCCTTCTGGAATTGTTAGCATTGCTACCCATATTGCTGCTAATTTTGCTATTGTTGCTAAAGGCTAACCCTCAAGTCCAAATGCAGTCTCCTCCTCTGACCAGTCTTTTTTATTATCTATTTGTACCCAGTCAATGCCCATCTTTTTTACATTGTTTTCTTTTCTTTTTTTATATAATGCCCTCATCAATATAGATAATGTATTTTTCTTTGTCTCTTCTCTTGTTTCACATTAGGATTTCTGTTAGCTAATCTGTAATTATATTGTTTAATTCTTATTTCTTGATTAGTTTTATTTTTAATTCTTTTGTCAACTTCAATTCTGATAATTCTATTTCATCTCTTTTCTATTTTTCAATTCTTCTGTTTTCTAATAGTTGCTCTAATGTTGCATTTATTCTGTTGTTTGTTTTTTCTATTAGTGACTCTGGAACCATCTTCATGTTTTGGTCTCATTTTATCCATTTCTCACATTTATCTGTCATTTGTTCTGGTCTGTTTCCACAACCTTTGCATAAACTTATTTCCATATATGTCTTTCCTTCTTCTTTATGCATTAGCCAATACTCTGCTAACACTTTTTTCTTCTTTTTCTTGACTATTTTGCTGAGTTGTTAGTTGTGTTTTGGTCCATGCATGATCTATACTTTTTTCTTTAGTCTTCTAATATCTTTGTCCACTTAATCTTTAATGTCTGTGTGTTATAGCTGTTTATTTTGTACTGGTCTTATATTTCTCTGCTTTTTTGTGTTTTTAGCATTTTCTTCTCTATTTCACTGAACCACTTGGCTTTCTTTCCCTTACATGATAGACCTTAAAGACTCTTGAGCTGTCTTTATGTGATTAAGCTGTTATCTTTTATATCTATTAGCTGATTCATATATAATAATCTCTAATCATTTATTATACTACTACTTGCTATCTGCATTTTTATTTCTAGCATGTCTTTTATTTGTCTACCATGTCCATATACTTTCTATATCCATTTTGCTGCTTTGATATTTATTTCTATTTCTTTTGCTTTAGCTATTATTCAATATACTAGATTATTCTTTCAGAACTTTATAATTTCTGGTTTATTTTCATCATGTCAGATGTCTTTTGTTAGGCCTGCTTTCTGATATCCTTGAGCTATTCTAAGTCTTGTTAGTTTATCTAAACTATCTTGTCTGTTAAGTCTTGAGAAAATGCTACTAATTTGCTTAGTCAATATTTCTTGGCTTAGCAGTTTGCAATTGCCTAGGTCCTTGTGTTCAATTATGCAATTGCTTGATGTTTTCATCATGTTGCATTTATGTTTGGCTAAGTACATTAATGATTGATGTATTTTATCTATTATCCTTTCTGACATTTTTGTTAATTGTAAAAGATACCCTAGTTTGGGAATTATTATTGCATTGTTTATATATGCAATCTGGCCTATTGTCATTTTTTTGTATCTCAGATCTTTGACTGTTTGGCTAACTATTTTTTTTGCCTTTTTGCATAATAGCACTTTTCTCATTTTGCTATTTAGCCAAATTCCCAATGATTTTACAATTCTATTTTTGGGTTTTTCTGTTATCTTGTTATGACCAAAAGTGATTTCTCTTTTCTCTTTTTTAACTCTTATATTTATTATAATGAGTTTTGATTTAGATCCATTTATCTCAATATCATTCACCTTGAAGAATTTTTCTGTGATGCTTAGAATTCTTAACATCTTCTCTTTGCTGTTTGCAATCCATGTTGTATCATCTGCATATGCAATTGCTACTTGTCTGTATTCTGTAATATTGTTACTGTATACTCTTTTTGCTATTTCTTGTTTTACTCTTTCTAATAGTGGATCATAGAAGAGACACCAAATTAGTGGTGAGATCACCTCTTCTTGATCTATTCCATCTTCTGCAGTTATCTCTTCTGTTAGACTATAGGCTGTGATGATTTTAAGTTTTCATTTACAGAATATATTGCTTATATACTTACTTGTTTTTTGTGGTATTTTAATTCTTTTTAATGTTCATTCTAGGCTTTCTAGTGGAACTAAATCAAACACCTTTTTTATGTCTTGTAATAGTATTCAAACTTCTTTATTCTTCTCTTGTACCTTCTCTATTATCATATTTAGTATATGTATAGGTTGCTCTGTAGAGTTGCCTAGAAGACCTACAAAATTCAGACCTTTAAGTATGTTCTTTTCTGTAAACACTCTAGCTAGTCTTCTTGTTACTATTTTTGTAATAATTTTCCTAAAGGTTTCAATTAACACTATTGGTTTAATGTTGTTTAGACAGTATTCCCAATCTACATCTTTCAGAATTGGATATATTTGTGCTACTTTTTACTTTTTTAATATATTTCTTCTTTTTATAATTAGGTTCACAAATATTCTAAATATTTCTTGTGATTTCTTCTCTGCTCGTTTTATTAATATATAGCTTATGCCTAATATTCCTAAAGCTATGTTTGTTTTTAAGCTCTTTAAGTATATCATCTCATTCTTTTTTTTCTATTTTTCTATCTAATTTTTCATACCAGACCTTATCGATCCACTCTTTCAGTTTATGTATTTCTTTCTATTCTTTTGTCATTTCTTCTAGTTTGGTGTTCTTTTTTCTAAATTGGTTTTTGTAATGTGCTGCCAAGCCACTTAGAACTGCGTTTGGCTCTGATATTAGGTCAACTTCTTCCTTATCTTGTGTTATGAATCTGTCTAAAACAATCTTTTTGTATGGTCTGTTTAGTAGGCTGCAAATCATTTGTTCTTGATTAGTTTTAATCATTTCACATCTTTTGTTTATATTTTCTTCTATTTGTTTATATTCTTTTTTATTTGTTTCCTCTGTACTTGTTTCCATTCTTCTCTTCTTGTCTTTTTAATTATTCTTTGCCAATCTTTAATATCATCTATTCAGGCCTCTAACTATTGTCTGTTTAGTTTTGGTAATATTACTCCTAGCTCTTTTCCTATATTCTTTAGTTTGTTGTTTATCTCAATTTCTTTTTTCTTTCCTACATCTTGTTTCTTCATACTTTTTGCTTTCTTAATTATTTGTTGAAGTTTGATAATATGTTTGCATTGTTTTAACTTTTTCTGATCTTGTCTTCTGTTCACCTTTGTGTTAAATATCTTTTTATTTAGAATTTGCTTGTTTGCTGCTTCAATTATGGCCCCTTCTATTGTGTTCCATATCTGATTAAGTCTATCTGTGTTATAATTTACTTCTGCTTCATTATCCTCTAGTTGTCTTAGTATTTTTTTCATTTTAGCTATTTTGTAGCTTTCTTGCATATTCTTCCCAATCTTCTTGTTTTGCTTCATTATATAGGTATATTGTTCTTGTTTGGTTTTTACATTTGGTTTTTGCCTCACTGCAGTTTGCAATTACATGTTCTACCCATACTTCTGTTGTTATTATTTTGTGATCACTGTCTGTTAGGCCTTCTGTTTCTTCTATATTCATTTTCTGTAAGTTTGTTGCAATTGTTTCTAACAGCCAGATGTAATCTATTCTTGTTGCAGCCTTCTAATTTGTTTATATGTATACTTCTTTTGCTGAATGCATGCTTTTAAACAAGTCTACAAAGCTCTGTCTTTTAAGCTAGCTAAATATTGATAGTCTTTTATAACTTGATATTTGTGGATGCTGTCTATCTAGTATGTTATCTACTGTGTAGTTGAAGTCACCTAGTATAATTATTTCTGTACTCCTTTTTTTGTTTGTTACTACCTCTACAATTCTTTGCTGGATTTTCTTGCTGATTGATTTGTCATTTGGTAGGATGTATACTCCTAATACTACTAGTTCTAGTTGTTTAAAATATAATCTCACCTTTAGCAGATACTCACTGATTCTTTTAACTGCTCTTACATGCTTTTCTTACCTTCCATCTATTAATATTCCTATGCCTGACTCTTTTTTTTGTCTATTGCCACACTGGTCCAATAACCTTTATAATGTGTGTTGCAATTGTACAATAAAAACTTCACTTCCTTTTCTGTAATGTTTGTTTCTGTTATTCCTACTGCTGTAAGTTCTTCTTTACTTGCCCATTCTATCAGGTTTTCTAATTTCCAACCTCTGGTTTTAAGTCCATTAATGTTGTGATATGCAATTTTGATTTTTTTTCTTCCTTGTTTCTATTTTTCTTTTAGATATTTATGTTGTATTTCTATATTTACTTCCTTTTTCTTTTCTTTTTTCTTTGTTTCTTTTTTGTGACCAGAAGATGTTTCCATATCATTCTTTTCAAACTTTCTTCTTTTTACATGCAGAAACTCTTTAATCTTCTGGTCTATATTCATTGGTTCAACAAGAGCACCCTTAGGAGCAATCAGCCAGGGTTTCTCCTGTTGTTCCTCTTGTGTTTTCTAATCTCTTAAGTCTTTTTACAATTTGTCTTAAGATGTCATTTGTGTATAAAGTTTCTTCTTGTACTTGAGATTTGATTTTAGCTACTTTTCTTCTATAAGATCTGTCTTTCTCTTTGAAGGAGTTTATATAACTTGCTCTATTTTTTGTATCTTGACCTTGTATATAGCCTCTGCTTATTGTTGTTCAATCTTCTACTCTTCGATTTTGTCTTTTTCTTTTGTTTATATTTGGCTCATGTTTTTGTTCTTCTTCCCTATTGATGTTCTTTTTTGCTTCAGAGGTTTGACTAAACCTTTCTTAGCTTTTTTCTCTTTCTTGTTTAATGCTTTCTCTTCATCTTGTTCCTTCTATTCTTTCTTTTATTCAGTGAAGTTGAAAGTTGTTAAATATGAATAGTTTTGACTAGGCTAATTTCATATCCTCTTCTGTTGCAAACATAACTGTTG
>CAJVQA010003273.1:0-19846 GCA_910591915.1 Cetraspora pellucida
TGTAGAAGAACCACTTTGACCTTTATAAAAACTGTTATTTGTATAATAGCCTCTTCTACTTTCTCCAATAAGTTTTCTGTTTTTGTTAGTGTGAAATTTGGTACAAGTGATTATCAGAAAGAGTTGATGTTAAGTTCTTCTCTTTTATGTTTACTAGTTAGTTTAAATATATTAAACTTTATTCATTTATTGTATTACTACTTGTTACCTATAACTTGGCACTAATTAAGTTTTTTATACTCATTCTATACCTATGTACTTTTTATAGATAATGTTTTGCTTTAATATTTATTCTCATTTCTTTTGCTTTAACTATTATTTGACAAACTAAATTGTGCTTTCAATACTTCATTTCTTTTGGTCTTCTTTCAAAGTTCCAAATATCTTTTACTAAGCCTGCTTTCTAACATTCTTGAGCTATTCTAAGTTTTGTTAGATTACTTAAAGTGTCTTTCCTATTAAGTCTTGCCAATAGACTGCTTATTTGCTTTGTTGTTATCTCTTGACTTAGTGATTTACAATTTTCTAGATTCTTGTGCTTGATTATACAATTATTTGTTGTTCTTATCATATTGTACTTATGTTTTGCCAAACATATTATCAGCTGATAAATCTTGTTGATCATCTTTTTTAATATTCTTGTTAACTGTAAAAGGTATCCTAATTTTGGAATTACTACAATATTGTTTAGATAAGCAATCTGGCTTAGAAGCCTGCATTAGGTCCTGCAGCCTGGTCTAGCCTGGCCTGGCCTACAAATTTTTGTGGGCCAGGCCAGGTCTAAAGCAAAATTTTATAATTATAGGCCAGGTCAGGCTAAAAAATTTGCAAAACTTTATAATTGTGAACTAATGCAAACCTAAAATTTTGTAAAATTATATAAGAAATTTTTGTGAGCTAGGCCAGGCTAAAGAAAAAATTTAACATATGCAGGCTGGGCTAGGTTGGCAAAAAAATAATAACTTTAAATATGGGCTAGATCAGAACCAAAAAAAAAATTTAACTCTAACTATAGGCTAGACCAGGCCTCAAAAATAGGCAATTTGCAGGCCCCTAATCTGGCTTATTGTTATTTATTTAAATTTAAGGCCTTTAACTGTTTGGCTAACTATTTCTTTTGCTTTTTTGCAAACTAGTAACTCTTTTATTCTGCTATTTAGCCAAATTTCTAAAGATTTTACAATTTTGTTTCTTGGTTCTTCTGTTATTCTGCTCTGTCTAAATGTGATTTCTCCATCTTTCTTTCTTAGTCTAGAATTTATTACTATAAGCTTTGACTTGGCTCCATTTATTTCAATATTATTTGCTTTGAAAAACTGCTCTGCAACTTCAAAGATTCTAAGTAATTGGTCTTTGCTGTTCGCAATTCATGTAGTGTTATCTGCATAAGCAATTGCTGCTTGCCTATGTTTTATAATACAATTAATGTCTGTATTTTTCTAAGTTTCTTGCTTTATTACATAGTTTAGTGATTTATTTTCTTAAATTCTTTCTAACAGTAGATTATAAAAAAACTACCAGACAAATAGAGAAATTACTTCTTCTTGATCTATACCATCTCTTGCTGTTATTTCTTCTATTAGGCTATAAGCTGTAATTACCTTAAGTTGGCATTTACAGAAAAGGTTGATAATATATTTTATTATTTTTTGTAGTACTTTGACTCTTTTAAGTACTCATTCCAAGCTTTCTAATGAGACTGAGTCAAATGCCTTTTTCATATTTTGCAAAAGTATCTATATTTCTTTATTTTTCTCTTGTACTTCTTTTATTATCATATTTAGCATATGTATTAATTGCTCTGTTGAGTTGCTAGGCAAGCCTATATAGTTTGTCTTTTGAGTATTTCTCTTTTTGTAAATATCTTTGTTAGCCTTTTTGTTATCACCTTTGTAACTAGCTCTCTAAAGGTTTCAATTAATGCTATTGGTCTAATATTGTTCAGATTATATTTCTAGTTTACATCTTTTAGAATTAGATAAACTTGTGCTATTTTCTATTTCTTAGGCATTTTTCCTGTTTCTAACATCAGATTTGCAAAGGCTCTAAAGATCTTTTGTGATTTTGTTTCTGCTTATTTTATTAAAGTATAGCTTATGCCTAAAATCCCTAGAGCTATATTGGCTTTAAGTTCTCTTAGTGTGTTATCTTATTCCTCTTCTTTTATCTTTTCTTCTAGCTTCTTATATCAGAACTCCTTAATCTACTTTTTTTGGTTGTATACTTCTATCTATTTCTTAGACATCTCTTCTAGTTTGGTTCTTCACTTTCTGAATTGATTTTTAAAATGTTTTTCTAGGCCATCTAAAACAGCCTTAGGTTCTGTTATTAGACTGGTTTTCTTTATGCTTTGCATTATAAATCTGTTTAGGACTATCTTTTTATATAGTTTATTCAGAAGACTAGCAATTATTTGTCCTTGATCAGTTTTTATTATCTTATATCTTTTATTTATATTTTCTTTTATCTGTTTTCTTTGGACTCATTTCTATTCTTCTTCTTTTTTGTCTTTTAAAATTTTTTGCCAGCCTTTTATGTTGTCTATCCAAGCTTCTGACCACTATTTGTGTAGCTTTGGTAACACTACTTCTATTTTCTTACTAATGTTTATAAGTTTCTTGTTTATTTTTTTCTTCTCTTCTCTTTTTATCTCTTAATTTCTTTTTATTTTTGCTTTTTTGATTATTTGTTGTAATTCAATTATATGCCTATGCTGCTGTTACTTCTTCCAAAGATGTCTTCTGTTTGTTTTTGTGTTAAATATTTTTTTTTTTTGGTATCTTTTATTTGCCACATTTATTATAGCTTCTTCTATTGCATTCCACATATAGTCTAGCATATTTGTACAATATCTACTGCTTCTTCTTTCTTCTTCTAGTTGCTTTAGTGCTTTTTTTTACTCTAGTTGCATTTGAAGCTCTTTAGCAAATTCTTCTAAGTCTTTTTGTTTTGCTTCCTTATACAGATATATTGTTCTTATTTGGTTTTTACATTTGGTTTCTGTACAGCTCTGATTCACAATTATGTGTTCTAACTATATGACTGTTGTAACTATCTTGTAGTTACTGCTTGTTAAACCTTTTGCTTCTTCTATATTGGCTTCTTAAAGATTGACTGCAATTGCTTTTGATAACCAGATATAGTCAATTCTTGTTGCTGCTTCTTAACTTGACCATGTGTATTTTCTTTTTGTTAGATGCAACTTTCTGAAAAAGTTTGTAAAATCTTCTCTTTTAAGCCAATTAAAAATTAGCAGTTTTTTATAATCTGTTGTTTATAGATGCAGTCTGTTTAGTATATTGTTTACTGTATAGTTAAAATCTCTGAGTATGACTATTTCTGTATATTTTTTCTTGTTTGTTACTATTTTCACAATTTTTTGCTATACTTTTTTGCTAATTGTCTTGTCATTTGATAGCATATACACTTCTATTATTATCAGTATGAGTTGTTTGAAGTATAGCTTTACTTCTATCATATATTTACTATGTCTTTTGACTGCTCTACCATGTTTTTTTCAAATTTTATCTATTAGGATCCTAATATCTAATTCTTTTTTCTTGTCTAATATTGCACTTGTCCAGTAAGCTTTAAATCTTGTGTTAAGATTATATAACAAGATCTTTTCTTCTTTTTCTATAATGTTCATTTTTGTTATTCCCAAAAATGCTATTTCTTCTTCTGTTCAGTCTAGCAGGTTTTCTAATTTCTAACCTCTGGTCTTGAGTCCATTGACATTGTGATATACAATTTTTATTTATTTCTTTTCTTTTTTCTATTTTTCTTTTAACTGCTTGTATCTTATTTCTGTGTTTTCTGCTTTCTTCTTTTCTTTTCTTTTCTTTTGGATTAGAAGATTTTTCTCTATTTCTTTTTTCAAATATTCTTTTCTCACTATGCAGAAAATCACTAATCTCCTCATCTATATTCATGAGTTCAACTTGGGTGCCCTTAGGAGTGATTGGCCAGGCCTTCTTTTATACTTAGCTAAGTATCCTCTAGCTGATTAAGTCTGTCTAAAATTTGGCCTAAGACTTCTTTCATTTGGTTTGTTTTTATCTGTAATTATATATCTATTCTTGTTTTCTTTCTGATTACATTTTTATTATTTCTTTTTGCATTAGTGTTTTTAACTTCTAGCCATTCTTCTATGTTCTGTAACTGGGAATCACTTTCTATTTCAATGTGTCTTTTATCTAAAACCTGCTTATTTTTGGTTTAGTTTTTTCCATCTGTAGTATTTTTGTCTTCTAATCACTCTTCCTCATCTTGTATTTAAAAGTCTCTTTTTTTTTTATATATCTTTTGTTTAAACTTTGGCTAGTTCTTTTTCAGCTTTTTTTTTTTCTTTCTCTGACTCTTTTTTATTTATTTATTTATTTATTTATTTTATTTAGCCAGAATACTTGAAAATTATTATATCTAATTGGTTTTAATTAAGTTGCCTTTATTTCTTTTTCTGTCACAAATATAATTATTGCCATTTTTCTTTGATTTCTATTTCTGTTTGGTGAAATGTATGCTGATTTTACATCTTTGCTTTTTAGGCATTATAGTAGCAATACTTCTGAAGCATTGCTTGGCAGATCTGTTATTTTTGCTGTATACTGATTTTGTTTTTGTCTTGCTTCATAATTTTCTTTACCTTCTGTTACTCTTACCAGTTTGTTACTGTTAACTGATATGGACCATGGTATGTTTTCTTCCTCTGATTCTTTTATTTAAACTACTATAAGAGACTTGTATTTGTATCTTTGATTCTTGTTATATGTGTTTTCTTGAATCTTCTGCATATATATTCGATCTCTTTTCTGTTTATATCTGCTAGTAGATCCCAAATTGTTATATATTTATATTTTTGTGTTTTCTTTTCTTCTGTATCTATTTGATCTTCTGTAGATTTCTCTTTGCTTTTCTGTCATTCATATTCCTTCTTTCTAGATTTTAATATATTGTTTCTTTCCTTTTAATATTTCTTATTATATGTTTCTTTCTTTTTCTTCTTGTCTATTTTTTCCTCTTCTGTGATCATTCTGTACCAATTACTTTTTTTTTGCCAATTCTTTGTATTGCCTCATTTCTGTCATATTTGCAGTTGAAGTCTATCTCTATCTATAGATTTTCTCTTTTTAAAACTTTTTTAATGTTTTTGACATGCTTATTATTTTTTAGTAACTATCTGATAAAGTTTATGCATTTTTCTTTAGTCTTCTCTGATATATTATATGCATATATGTTTGCAAATAGGCTATTGCTTTGATTACAGCCTTTTTTGCTTAGTGCTCATATGCTTTCTTCAAGTAGTACTCCAAATACATCAATTTTCCTTTTGATTTCTTGTTTTCTTCTTTTTTCCTTTCCTTTTCTTCTGTTGTTGATCTCTGTCTTGATTCTTTTCTATTCATTTCTACATCTTCTTGTTCTTGATCTCTTTCATGCTCTTCTTCTTTTTCTTCATAGAAGGATAATTCAGTTTCTACTTGGTTGTTGCTTATTTAGCCTACCTGTATACTTACTTTTTTCCTTGCACTCTTAATACTTGCTTGTAAACTTTTGTTGGCTTCTTCATTCTCTTTCTTTCTTTTTCTTGTCTCTTCTTTTGACTCTTTTTGTTTTTCTTTTATCTCATTTGTCTATTGTTGTTCTTCTTTTTTTTTATGCTTATTTTGTTTTGATGTTGTTCTACAAAATCAAGCTTCTTCTCAGGTTGCTCTTTTTCTGCTTTTTCTAATATTTCTTTTGTTATTCGCAGAAGTGCTACTTCATTTAAGTCTTGTTTTGTGAGTGCTACAATAATATTATCTTCTCTACTTGGTATTACATATGCCTTGTTTGCTTTATTAAAGAAGATTTTATTATGCACACTGTTCATAGCCTCATATGTCCTTCTTGTAAAAATTGCATTAAGGCTTTCTCTATATTCTTCTGACAGACTTTTGTTCATATTGTATAATCATTTTTTATGTTCTTCTATATCACATATTGTATCTTGACTAAAATAGTTTGATATATGTGTTTGTTTGTTTACTTTATTAGTCCTATTATGACTTTTTGTGTAACTTGAAGAATCTACAATACAGAGTATTGGCAGTTCTTCAATTTTTCAAAAAATTTTTTACTTTTTGTCAAAAATTTTTTATATGCTATTCTTTGCTATTGCTTTAGTTTCTTTTCTATATTTTTCTATTAAACTATATGCAACTTTTGCTGTTCTGTCTTTTTTGTTAGTGTCTTGAGTTTTGTTTCCTAGTCTAATTGTTAAGTTTTTCTATGTTTTATTTCTTAAAAATTTTGGTCAAGGGATCTATAGAGAAGAGTTGATTCTATTGTTTTTATTTCTTTTTACTATCTTATTTTTATTATTTTTATTATCTTTAGTTTAAAATTTTTTTTTATTATTACTTTTTTTTTTTATATTTTTATATTTATATTTATATTTATTTTTATTTATATTATTATAATTACTTGTTATTTTAATATAATATAATATTTAAATTTATAACTATTTATCATTATTTAGTTTTTTTATTTAATTTATTTTTTTTAATATTAAAATAAAATCCTGCTTTTATTTTTATTTATAATTATTAAATAGTAACTATATAAAATTACTAGATATAAAAAAGTTTTATATATACTATAGCTAAAATAACACTTGTAGTTAGAACTAACTATTAAACTACTAACTATAAACTATAACTTTAAATATTAAAAATGCTATATGCAAAAATAAGAGCTCAAACATATTTATTTGCAGCTTAAACCTACTAGAGTAGCTAAAGTTTACTTAGATTAGTTAAAATTTTTTAAATAATATTTATTATTCTAGTATATACTAGTAAGCTATTTATAAATTTTACTAATTATTTATTTTATTTTTTTTGATATTAAGGTGACCTCTTTGGTCTTTTGACTTTTATTAATCACTTATTGGTATTGTAATTTAATAAACTACTACAAAAGAGTATACAATTGGCTATACATATAACTTTTCTATATTACCTATTTAAGAATTTTACCTGAAGGTTTCTTACTAATTGTTATATCTAATATATTTGCTTAGATGTTCTACTTTAAACTCTCTAAACCTGTAACCTGTATTAACTTATTAGATTATACTTAGATGCTCAGATTATAATCTCAACTATAGAACTAATTTATTCTTGAGATAAATCTTTCAGAGCATTCTGTACCTATTTTTAAAGCTGATCTAAGTATCACTATAGTAAAACTAATATTTGTGATCAGGACTTATCATTAAACCACTATGCCTTTGTAGAGTTTACTTAGACTTTAGCATCTATTTTACAGCATAATATCAGTACTTTAGTATATCTCTGAATTTTGTCAAACTTCTAATCCAAATGGTCTGTATAGAACTATAATCAGTCTATTAGTATATTAGATTAGCCCAATATCCTTTTTCTTCAGTTCATTCTAATGGTCTAGTTGGTAGTATCTTTAAAACTCCCAATCTAGAGGTTCTTGTCTGTTCAGTTACTAAGACCTAGATATCCATTTTCTTATGCTAGTCTTTACAGTAGCATTATTAAAAATCCAGCTACTTCTCTACTTGGATCTTCTTAAATAGACTTCTTGTTACCCAATTTCAACAGATTTATATAGCCACAAGAACTTATCTAGTGTTTCACTGTTTAGTTGTCAGTTTATATTTTTCTGTATAACTCCAATATTGCACAAATGCTCCATGATCTGTTAGTCATGCTAATGTGACTGCCATTACAGGTATCCTAATCTAATCATTAGTAACAATTGCTGTAATATAAATATTATATAGGTAATTATCCAAATTTTTACTATTGATGAGATTTGAACACCCAACCTACCACTTGGAGGGTTAACAATCTGATCACTTTACTAGCTTGCCACACCATCTTACTAACTATTTATATTATTAAAAGTTAATTATATTATTATAAAGAAAAAAAACAAAGGTAAGATAAATTAAATAAGAAATAAAATATAGTTAAAAAGATAAAAAGTAATATCAATTGAACAAGCAAATAGATAAAAAAAGTTAATAGAGTTATAAGAATATGGCTAAAAAAAGTAATATAAATTGAATAAATAAATATTGTCATAAACAGATCCTGATAATTTAGTTGTTTTACAATCTAAATTTTTTTGTAATCAATAATAGATAATCTTTTTGAAAAAGTATATTAGATTTGGCTAGTTGATAATTAAAACTCTTAGTTACTTTGGGCCATTGAAGACAAACAGATAAGTTATATAATCAAAAACTTGAATAAATAATAAAGTTTATAAATTTTACAGAGTTTGTACTAAGTATAGTATTAGTATTTATTAGAAATAATATAAGATATTTGGAATTTATTATTTTATAAAACAAACAAAACATATTTACTTTTAAAAACTATTTTGGTCTTTATTTATAATACTAAATTAATTACTTACAAATATGATTTTGTATTTATTATTTTTTTAAGACTATTAAATATTATTTATAATGATTTATGCAATATTTTTAAGAATATGTAATTTGTCTTCATATTTTTTTTCTAAATCTAAAATACTATTTCTGATTACAAATGTAACTTATTATATTTTATTGTATATTTCATATAATCAAATATAATATTTTGATATTATAATAAATAAAAAAATTAGCAGAAATATACAAATATAACTAAAAGAAAAGACTATTATTAAGCTTATTAATGATTTTAAATATATTAAAGATATAAACAAAATTAGTTTCTAATATTTTAATTATAACAATATTAAGTTTTTTGATAATATATTAGTTTGTTTAATCAAGATATGATTTATTAAAATTTTTTAAGCTAAATAATTATTAGTTTAGAGATTTGAGTAATATTGTTATAAAGAATAATTTTAACTAAAATTTGTAAATTATTTGTTTAAAAAAAAATTTTGTTTAGTACTTCTTTGATATTATAATTAATAATTTTATTATTTATTGCTATAAATTTAAAATAAGTTTTAAAATAATAATAAAAAAATAGAATATATATTTTAAATTAGTAAATATGTTGTTTAGTTGAATAAATTTTTGTTTAAATTGATTAGTTAAGCTATAAAAAATCTTTAAAAAGATAAAAGTATATAGAATATAGTATAAAAAGATTTAAAGATGAATATATATATATATTATTAAATAAATATATTATTAAATAAATATAATATTAAAAGATTAATTAAAGTAATGAGAAATTAGTTTGTAGCTATTATAAGTTGTTTTTGGATTAAGAATTTTACATTTTTCTATATTGGTATAAGTGTTTATATAATGTATTACTGTTTTAATAATATAGTTTATTTAGTCTTAAATAAATTAGATAGTTAGTAATTTAGATTTTTAAAGAATTAGCTTTTTATATTTATAATTAGTTATTATTGTTATTTGTTATTTGATATAGTTGTAAATTTTTTGTTTATTAATATTACTAAATTGTTTTTTGTAATATACAAAAATTTTTAAAATAAAAGATAGTATTTCTAGTATAGTAGTTAAATTGTTATTTTTCAAATAACAGTTCTAATATTTAAATTCTATTTATAAAAAAATTTGAAAATTAA
The DNA here is from genome assembly GCA_910591915.1 of Cetraspora pellucida. NCBI lineage: Eukaryota > Fungi > Glomeromycota > Glomeromycetes > Diversisporales > Gigasporaceae > Cetraspora > Cetraspora pellucida. The sequence continues at coordinate 9,586 of CAJVQA010003273.1, forward strand.
TCTGTATTATAATAACTATTTTCTATTAATTAGTTGGATTTATAAATCTGTAATCTTAGATGTATCAAATCAAATTCTATTTGTTATTGAAAGCTAAAAGCATTTATAAAAATATATATATAAAGAAATATTACTAACTAATGTTATATAAAACTTTAATACAAATCTATAATAAGACTTCTAGGTATAAAAAACTAAGAAACTAAGAAGCCAAAAACCCACTTAAAAATTTCTAAATAAAAAGATAGCATAGACTTTTAACAGTATTATTGAACTAATTGAAGTTTACAAAACACCTTTATAAAAATAAGCAAATAAACTAAATAATAAAATATATAGAGAAGCATATTATCAACCAGGTTGCTAAAATTACTAAAGGAAAAGAATACTAAGATATACCATATTAGATTATTTGAATTAAAAATTTAAGAAGTCTATTAGTTCAAAGTTGTAATTAGTAGAAGATAATAAAGAAGATATTAAAAAAATAAGGTTTAAATAAAACATCTAAGCAGAAGTGTTAGGTATAACAACTGGTAAGGAATTTTTTTTAAATAGACTCTTTAAATAGGTAATATAGAAAAGTTATATATGTAACTAGTTGCACACTCTTTCTGTAATAATTTTTAAGAAACTATATTATCAAAAAGTATTAATAAAGTCAAAAGACCAAAAAGGTCACTTTAATACCAAAAAATAAATAAATAAATAAATTATAAGTACAGCATCTAATGTAAAACTCTAGAGTAAATTATTTAAATAGGCAACCAAAAGTTGCATGTATAACTAGCTGTACTTTCATTTCTGTAAAATAGTTGTAATAACTAATTCTAACATATGTTAATAAAATAACTATTACAAAATATAATCTTTTTATTTTTTAAAAAAAAGCAAAATTAGCATTAGTTATAACAATAAATAATGTGTTTATTATTTTATTACTATTTTTTTAAGTTGAAAAACTGTCTTTAAGTGAAGTATAACTAGACAAAGTAAATCCTAAAGACACCCAAAATATTCAAAGTTTTGTTAACAAAATGTCTTTTGTATTATTATGAATGACAATTACATTTTTTTTAAAAAAATTTACTATGTTAAAACATAAAAGTGCTTTAAGCTGTATAAATTCAACTGTATAAAATTAACCAATCACAAAGAAAGTTATTCTACAGTAAAGAAAGTGTGCCCTTCGCTACGGACAATTAGACTGTAATAATCGACAAATCAAATTGATCATCCCGGATCAGCCCAACGAAGCAAAACAAACCGAAAAAAGAGAAAAGTGTAAAATATATAGAAAACGGCAATCTAAACCTATCTTGGAGCATTAATTAAATGTGTCGGCAAAGCAATTTTACATGTAAACCCATTTTTTTTAACCTTAACCCAATTCTTTAAAATTCATTAAGTGTTGATGGGGTACTCTCTGTTTTCGAATCCGGGTAAGTTATTGGTTTTGGCATAATCGGTATATAAATTACATAAAATCAATTTATATTACATATAAATTGATATATACGTATACGTTTCGTACAAACTAACTAAACAACTAATAATATTGAAAGTATCGACGTTTATAATGCTAAAATTATCAGTAGAACAAGTATAACGCTGGTATATAAAGTATAGTAATGCAGCCAAAACTTTTGTAATGTAAATGCAATAATCATATACCAGTTTCTGGATTTAGAATTTCCTAGTTACATTGAGGTTAAGGCTAGGGCAAGGTTGTGAATGGGCAATAGACAAGACTATAGACTCAATAGACAATCTAATGGTCTTATAATGTTTAATCAAGCCATTAGACAGTCAAATAAATATATAGTTTAAAGTAAGCTGATTGGTTAATTTTAGGTATCATAATCTAGATAATATAAGTGCTAAATTAATTATTAGACAATTATTCAGTAGATATAGAGATGGGGTTTCTCCAAAAATCCTGCGAGTGATCGCATTCTTCAAAATCCCGTGGATCCCGCGCGTGATCGCATCCCGCACGGGATTCATTTACAACATGTACATATGTACATATGTATAATTTCATAATATGTTATGCCGAAATAATACCGTATTTTAGCATAATACTCTTACTTTCATTTTAGTATAAAAGGACTAGGTGTAATGTACGGTATATAATGTAAAGTATCTTTATTTTAATTAGATTGATTAAATATAAATTGGCAATATTAGTAATAGTTTTAAAATTAATATCTCTCTTAAAATAGTACCCTCTTCCGATCATATCTCCTAGTATAGTAACTGGGTATAAATAAATATATTATATCTTGTGGTTATTATTCCGCAAAATACGGAACTTAACTGGATCGACCAAAAATTCATTCAGCAAATTTTTTATCAGAAATTATAAAAACAGATCTACTTGTAGCAATATTCGCAAATTTCAGCTGGTCTTCAGATATCACCAATAAAAATCAATTATTATTTGATCATGTGATATGAAGCGATAAAACTATCGATAATTTCATAAAAGTTGATGCATTATGTTATCCTTACTTTGTAGAAATTTGGTACGTACCTTATATATTATTTTATATATGTTGTAAGTAGAAAAAAGTGGGTATGTGTGTTATAAGATAAAATCAACCTCGAAATACTGGTTTATATAAAATTCCGAATCCATTTAAATTCGTTTCAACTTACAACATATATAAAAGTTGATGTTTTATGTGGTTCTTAACTAAATTTGACACTTTTCAGATAGCGGATATCTTTTGCTGTCCCGTGCTGTATCGGTTCTGACAACCAATTTTGCTCACTATCAATAATACACTCACCTCCGAATGATAAAGATTCAAATGATAAAGATCAATTAAGAAGCATATAATGGGTGTACAAGGGTTATTTCATTTCATTACTTTAAAAGTTATACGCATGCAAGTCCGGTCACTATGTGTGTAGTTCTGTGTAAATAATATCGGTAAATAAAAAAACCCCTCAATTGTTCGAAAATCGTTTAAGAAATCTAGTCAGATTTGACTTTTTTTTTTTTTTTTTAGTTTACACTCGAAAATAATCGGATATGAAGCTTTTAATGTTAATGAGTTTGATTATGACGGTAGCGAGATGTAATCTAAAGTTTCCGATGTACATTATTCACTCTATGGTGAATGAAAGCCATTTTCCAGAAAAGACAAAATTTGGTCAGCATTAGCTATAATGCTGGCCAAATTAGGTAGCATTCTTAAATTGACACATGATTGAGCTGTGCCAATTTTTTGATATATTTATACATGTGTATAGTACGTAGTGGTAGTGAGGATATTAATCGGTCTCACAGTAATTATTAACAGATTTTTAGAAAATTGATATTTTTATCTAGTATTCTTCAATAACTTTACTTCTTAAACAAATACTGGTTAAAAATATAATTTTTTTTACAAATCTTGCTCAAATCAGCTGACAATTACTGCGGGACCAATTAGCATCCCTACTAGTACGTAGAGCATCAGCAATTTTTAAAATCAATGATCAACTCGTTGTTTAATTTAAAAGAATAAACAATGTATGCACATGCACCCGAAAATACCGTTCTTCCGAATCCCATTCCGCTTATCACTGAAGTTAAAAAATAATTATCTTAATATATATCTAGATGTCTAACAAGTTAGTTAAATAACATATTGTACATTGTATTTTAATATTTTATACATTGCAATTTCAATGCCTTTTTAGATTGTTAATCACCTAGATTTATTGTTTTTTTTATAACTTCAGTAATAGACTATTACTTGAATGTAACGGTAACTATAATTTTTACAATATATTTTCGTTATAAAGATATGTATAGAATTTGTGTTATACTTAAACTTAATAAATAATTGACAAAAGTAATAATTTTGCTATATTTGTACATGAGCGACAACTAAATTAATCGAACTAGTCTCAATTCTGCAATTAGTTGAGTTGATTAGTTGAGTTGATTATCGATTAGTTGATTAGTTGTCAATTAGTTGAGTTGATTAGTTGAGTATTAGTTGAGTTGATTAGTTGAGTTGATTAGTTGAGTATTAGTTGAGTATTAGTTGAGTATTAGTTGACGCATTTATATACATTTTACAATAATCGCATTAAATAATAATTCAATAGATCGATACAAGAAAAATCCCTATATAAATCTTTGCCTTCAGACTTTAGTTCTTTCAAAGCTTTAGCTTTTTTCCTCGATCCTCTTAACTTTTTTATTTATTTGCAAGCTTCATTATAGTATTTGGCCTTTGTTTTTACACCACAAAGCGAAAGGTATTTTAAATCATGCTACGTACTAATGCGACCTCAGCATGTATAACTTGTAAAGAGAGGCATGAAAGATGTTTAAGACCTTCCGAGGGACAAATTTGCACAAATTGTAAAAAATACAACCGTAACTGTATTCCCGTTCCAGGACGCAAACGTGGACCAAAGCCACGCAGATTTAGACCTAGGCCGGCCAATTTCCAACCTTTTCCCAGTATCAACCCTTATAGAACTACTGAAACATTTCAAAATCCATACGTTAATCAATCCCTCCCCTCATATTACTCTTTCGTTCACGACGAATCAATGCCATACCACGAACGAAATAACACATTACCTCCTAACACTTTTTCTACCAGCTATTCCACCGATTTCTTTTTCAGAGCTCCTCTCAATGTTAATCCTTATGAGATTACCCAAACATTTCAAAATGCATTCATTAACGACCAAAATTCTTTTCCTAGTTATTTAAACGATTCCTTCGAAATTTCACTCCCTTATAATAATGTTATTAATACACCTCTCAACATTAACCCTTTTGAGATTACTGATACATTCCGAAATACTTCCATCAATCAATCCCCCTCATTATCGTCGTCCTCCTTCTCTTTTATTCACGATGAAGAACCAAATAATGAACCAAATATCACATTATCCTCTTTTATTCACGATGGACAAGAGTCAAATAATGAACCAGATATCACATTATCCTCTTTTATTCACGATGAACAAGAACCAAATAACGAACGAAATAGCACGTTACCCCCTTTTATTCATGATGAACAAGAGCCAAATAACGAACCAAACATCACATTATCCTCTCTTATTCATGATAACCAAGAGCCAAATAACGAACCAAATATCACATCACCCTCTAATTCTTTCTCTACTGGCTGTTCAAACGATTCCCTCTTTTTTGAAACTCAACATTTTCATAATGATACTATCAATACTACTCTCGACATTAACCCTTATACGTTCATTTATCAATCACCCTCATTATCATCACCCCTTTTCATTCACGATGAACCAGAACCAAATAACGAATAAAATATTATACGTAATACACTCTTTTATTCACAAAGCCGTATAATAGAAAAAACCTCAACCCTTGTTTTTTTTTTTACTGGTGATTCAAATGGTTCATCCTCTTAATATTTTTGATCTTAAATCTGATAATACTACCGAAATATTCCTTGAAAATGTGAATATTTATTCAAATAATTATTACATTTCTTATCAGATAACACGGTATTTTGCTACTAATTATTCACAATTTTATATACATTACATTAACCCTTATGGAACTATTAAACCATTCCAAAATACATTTATTGACCAACTCTTCTCATATCCACGATGAATTGATTCTAACCATATTTAATTGGACTCTATATTATTACAATCATTATTACTACTTCCTCGTTAATCTTGTCACAAAGAACCAATGATCCTTCGACCATTTGTCTACCTCAAGACGTCACAAACATCACAAACATCACAAACATATGCAACATTTGCGCCATCCGATATATTCCCTTTTCAATTTAAATTTTTTTTTGTTATATAGATTCCCTTTTAAATTTACTTTTTTTTTTGTTATATACATATTTTTTCATATTTTTATTTATTTCTTTTTTTTATTATAAATATTTTTTTATTAAGAACACTTTTTTGTTACATTTTTTTTTATTATAAATATTCTCTGGTGATATGATTATATGTTAAGTTAAACTTATGTCTATATGCTATAGTAAAAATAAAAGGTACTATATCAAGGTTGTGACTATATTAAGAGCGACTATACCGAGTTATTACTTCGTCATAAATTAATCTCAGAACAATTTTATATACTATATAGCATTAAGTTTTTTTTCGTTACATGATTTGTGTAAACTTTATATTTTACATATGAAAATTTTAGAACTAACTTCTCGATTAGAACGTTTCTTTTAAAAAGCGTAACTAATCAGCTTTAAACATGCAAAAAAATAAAAGGTTACTAACCAAATTAAAAACTTTTATATGATGCATAAATTTCGTTTTTAAATGTTTTATTAATAAAAAAAAAAAAGATCATTCTGGTAAATTATTGTAGAGTGCGTATATACTAAATTCTTCATATGATTAAATGCTTCACATTTTTAAATGTTTCGTATGATTAAAATGCTTCATATGATTAAACACATGCTATTTGTTCTTGAAAATATGTGTACAGCGCGCGAAACTTGAAGACTACATTCGTCTCATTTTGTCCATTTTAGAACTGCAAAAATGTGTTGAAAAAGTTGATTTTCAATTATAATATTTCTGTTTATCACGTAATACAACCAATCATATATCACCAAAAGAACAAGGAAGTTAACATAACAGTAACACGATTTGTCACATGTAAAAATTTTCATTCTGAGTCAAAAGATTGTCGCACTTAAAGTTTATTTGGTCAGTTATATTTTAGTTTCTTTCGGAATTAGGCCATTTGTGTATCCATAGTTTGTGAATGGCCGGATTTTTATCTGGTCCATATTCTAATAGGTCGCCGTCATTATATATTAGTAATAGTTGAATTGTTGGTGATCTTCCTAATAGATTGTATACTCGATTTTGTTCCATTTGTTGAGAATATTCTTAAATATTTAGGTTCTTTTGTTTGTTTAATTTTCTTTTATATTTTCATTAGGAATTTGTTATATTCTATTAAATTGGTATATTCTTTCTTTTTTAGTTTGAAGTGGCAATCTTGCCTGTATGTCTTTTATTAGTAACATATGTATATACAAAATCTATCAACAAAAGTACAACTAGCCACATGATAACTTTAGTCATTATCTAATTAAGGGTTCCATCCATAGGTTACCCCACTAGATGTCATACCTAAGACCTGCCTGTGAGTTCTCTATTTAAACTTTTTGATTTTCAATACTTGTTTACATATATATGCAATACTAACATTACTATTATAGTAACATATTAGATTAAGGTTATCTAATTATTATTTATATCAAAGTATTATCTTATTGGATATTACTAAGTATTTATAGTCTTTCAAATTTATCTTCAATGCAAACTTATTAAATATGGTACTAAGATTACTTTTTAGATTTATTCAATTTAATATATATTATGTTTATTAAAACCAGTTTAATATTAGAGGTATTTAAATTTTAGTAAGTTTATTCCTTTCTCATAACTTTCTTTTATATTTATTATATCACTCACTAGTATACTCTTTCTTTATTTCTAATATGTTCATTGTTTTTCTTGCATCAAGTGTTAACTTTCCATATTAGAAAACTTTTTTCTGAGAATTTTTTTATATACTGATTTTTTATTTGCATAGACTTTAGTTATAAAGTTTTATATACATTTATATACTTTCATAGATTACAGAGTTTTTGTCTCTAGTTAGAATTGAATCATTAATCTTGTTTGTAAAAAGTAAGACATCTAGACTACTAAACTACAGAATTCTAATAACTTGCTATATTCTTTTTTTAAATTTTTTAAAAATTTAAATATATCTTTTGAAGATAATAATAATTAATAATTGTTTATAACTTTAAACTATAACAAATACTATAGAACCAAATTAGCAATTATAGATTATTTTGGTATTATATATAACCCAACAGAATATTATATATTTATATCAATATTTTTATATTTTAAATTGTTGAACTTTTTTGTAAATATAAGAAACTATTTGTTAATTTTTATATTCTTCTTCTAAATTATAATTTTGTAATATTTATAGTAAAAATATTATAGTTTCTTTATATAATACTATAAAAAAAGTAACTAAATTAATAATTTTTTCTAAATAAATTTTTTAAGCTTAATTAATTTAAAATTAGTTTAAAATATTTTATTTAAAAAAAATGTTGTATTAATAAAATTTTATAGTATAAACTTTTAACTTTTGTATTTTTTAAATTTTTTTTTTTTTTTTAAAGTAATCTCTTTGGTCTTTTGACTTTTATTAATTACTTATCGATATTGTGATTTAATGAACCATTACAGAAGAGTGTACAATTGGCTACATGTGTAACTTTTTTATATTACCTATTTAAGAAGTTCACCTGAAGGTTCTTTACCAATTGTCATACCTAACACCTCTGCTTGGGTGTTCCACTTTAAACTCTCTGAATCTGTAACCTGTGTTAACATTACTGGTCATCTCAGATGTTCAGATCATCATCCTCAATCTTAGAACTAATTTATTCTTGAGATAAACCCTTCAGAGCCTTCTGTACCTATTTTTACAGCTGATCTAAGTATTGCTATGGCAGAACTAACACTTGTGATCAGGGCTAACCATTAAACTACTATGCCCTTGTAGAGTTCACTTAGATCTAAACATCTAATTCACAGCATAATCCTGGTACTTTAGTATACCTCTGCCTTTTCCCCTGTCCTTTTACCAAACTTCTAATTCAGATAGCCCATATAGACTACAACCAGTCCATCAGTATATTAGATCAGCCCAATATTCTTTTCCTTTAGTTTATTCTGGCAGCCTAGTTAGTAGTACTTCTAAGACTTCCAACTTAGAGGTTCTTGCTCATCTGGCTACTAGAACCAGATACTAGACTTGAATATCCATTTTGCCAGACTAGCCTTTACAGTAGGGCCATCAAAGATCCAGCTACCTCTCTACTTAGATCTTTCCAAATGAACTTCTTGTTACCCAATTTCAACAGATTTATATGGCCACAAGGACTTATTTAGTATTTGCACCATCTGATTTGTTGATTTGCATTTTTTTGTATAACTCCAACATTGCACAGATGCCCTATGACCTGCCAGTCATGCTGGTGCGACTGCTATTACAGGTATCCTAACACAATCATTAGTAACAGTTGCCATAATACAAATATTACATAGGTGATTATCCAAATTTTTGCTGTCGATGGAATTTGAACACCCAACCACTTGAAGAGTTAACAACCTAACCATTTCACTAGGTTACTACATCTTATTTTTAAATTTTTATAAAATTTATTTTTTATTATTATTATATATTTTTTGTTATGCTCTGTTTTATTATATAGTTTAGTATTGTATATATTATTTTAAATTTTCTTTAACAATAGATTATAAAAAAGTTTTTATATTAATAGTGAAATTAACTTTTTAATTCTATTTTATTTTTTGCTTTTTATTAAGCTATATATTGTAATAATTTTTAATTATCTTTTGCAAAAAAACTTAGTATATATTTTTTTATTTTTTGTGATATTTTAATTTTTTTAAGTATTTATTTAAAACATTTTAGTAAAATTAAATTAAATTTTGTTTTTATATTCTATAAAAGTACCTATATTTTTATTTTTTTTAAGTTTTTTTATTATTATTATATTTAGAATATATACTAATTGCTCTGTTAAATTGTTTGACAAACTTGCATAATTTAAATTTTTAAGTATTTTATTTTTTGTTAATATATTGGTTAGCCTTTTTATTATTACTTTTGTAATTACTTTTTTAAATATTTTAATTAGTTTAATATTATTTAAACTATATTATTATTCAATATTCTTTATAATTAAATATATATATATTTATATTATATTTTACTTGTTTGATATATATTTTTTATTTCTAGACAAAAATTAGCAAAAACTTTAAAAATTTCTTGTATTTTTTTTTGTATATTTAAATAATTTATAACTTATATTTAATATACTTAAAATTATATTTACTTTAAGTTTTTTTATTTTACTGTATTATGTATTATTATTTATTTTTTTAAAAATAAAATATATATAAATTATTTTATTATATACTTTGCATATTGATTAAAATTTTTATAAAAAATTTAAAAATATTATTAATAAAACTTTATAATTATATTTAGTTTTTATTAAAATTTTATAATATATATATTAAAATATATTTTTTTATAAAGAAGTATAATAATCTAGCAAGACAAAAAAAACTCTTCCCTGTAGATCCCTCGACCAAAAACTCTAGGAAAGAAAACATAGAAAAACTCAGTAACTAGACT
>CAJVQA010003274.1:0-19845 GCA_910591915.1 Cetraspora pellucida
ATATGTAATTTAAAAGCAAGCTTTTCTTTGTAAAAACTTCAATTGAATTTTAATAAAGTTAAAGGCATGGCCTTACCATTAATATTTTTTTTTAAAAAAAAAAAAGAATATTTGTAGTATTGCTAGGATATGAAAACAAATGAAGAGTATTTTTAATGTTTGTATAGCAGGAACAATAAGGTAGAGATAGCAAATATTAAGGTTTTGCATAGTTGATAAGTTATTGGTAAGAATTTTAATATAAAAGGAGTATTTTTGTAAATTATCTTTAAGAGAAGAGATAATTTTGAATAGAAGAGACTATTTAATGTTAGTAATATTTTGAAGAAATTTTAAATTTGACTATTTAGCAGTTTCTTAAATAGTTATAATGTTTTTAATAAAAGTGTATACTTTAAAGAGAATTAGAAGATTGTTTCATAGAAAGTGATTTGGAGTACTGAATTTTAAGATATTAAGCTTAATAATAGATTTTAAGGTTCCTTATTTAGCAAGTGAATCTGCTTGGTTGTAAAATGAGTCTATAGAATGTGATTTGACTTTATGAAAAGTGGTAGTAATGTTTTTAAAATGTTTAAGATAGTTAATATAGTGGATGATATCTCAGTTTTTAGTTTGTATAGGTTTGGGAGTGATAGGTTGTTCAAGATTTTTAATAGCAGTTGTGTTATTGATATAGATATTTAAAGAGGTGTTAGATGAAGCTGCAAGTAAAATATAAAAAACTGCTTCAAGTTCAATATAAGTTGAGTTAGGATAGGATTGTATAGCTGCATTGAATTTTATTGATGTATTGTATTTGCAAATCCATCCTATACCAAATTTTATGTCTGAAGTTTGAAGATTTTTGATTGATCCATTGGTATAGAAATGTAGTTTATTTGTATCGAGTTGGAAAATAAGATAGTTAAGATCAGTTAATTGTTTTTGATATATTAATAAATAGATGAGTTGTTGAATGAGTTGAGCATCATAGGATGATAAAATTATTTTGGTTGTAATAAAGAAGGTGGTTGAGAGAAAGTAGAATTATGTATATTGATTAAAGCTAAAATTTCTCTAAAATCAATTTGAATAATTGTTTAGTTATTTGATTTGTTGGTTAGATTGTAAGGTAAATAGAAGAAATAGTAGTTTGGTATAGAGTAATCAGAGGTTGAGAGAAGCTGTAAAAGACCTAAACTGGATGAAGAAATTTTGAAAAAAGAAGGTTATTGAAGAGTGGTTTGATGAGAGATATAAAATGGTTGATAATTTGTATAATAAAGTTGATAAAAGAAGAAAGAATTTGAAAATGAGTGTAGTGATATTAATTTGGTTGTGTTAAGAAAAAGATTTGTAGAAGGTAGATTTAGAGTAGGTCAAGTTATATTGATAGAATTAGATTAATTTAGTTATAAAATTTGGGTGAACCATTGTGGTTGATGGCCTTTAGTTGATTTATTTGTGTGTAAATATATATTGTTTCATGAAAGAATATTTTTGTTATCTGCAGTTGTAATTTGTTCTAAGAAAATAATTTTGTTGTTTCTAAGACTATTGATAGTAGTAATAGATGGGTTAAGAAGAAGAATATCATAGATAATATGAGAGTTTTTTGGTATTAATAAAGGATAAAAAGAAATTTGTGAATTAATTGTAAGAGAGATATTATTTAAAGCAAGTTGAGAAAGATGAAAGAGTAAAGTATAGTTTTGTGTTTTATAATGATAGTTAATTAAGATATTAGTTGAAAGATGAGGAGACTATATTTTAGTTAGCCAGCCTTTAATTCATTGTATACTAATGTTTTTGAGAATTGGTAGTGTATTAAAAATATATTTGGTATTAGATGCACTAACTTTTTGAATAATATTATTGAAGGATGGTAGGTTAAAAGTAAGTAAATTAGTAAGCATTATATTATTAGTGTTTTTGGCTAGTGATAGCATTTTTTTGGTATGAATAATAAATAGATAAGTAAATTTAGATTGTGTATTTGCATGAATTAAAGTAATTTGAAGCAGATATTCTAAAGAAGATTGAAAATTAGATTAAAAAATGCTGAAATTTGTAAGGGTATTATTTTTTGTATCAAATAAAAATAAGAAAGTTTTTAATTTTATTTTGAATTTGATTAAGAGTTGGTGTAAAGAAACCTTCAGCATCATAAAAAATATCAAAATAGCATATAACATCTTGAGGTTTTCTAGGAAGAATAATTTGTTGCTCATTGTAAGAGAAGAAGTTGAGTTTAATATAAATTTGAATTTAATATGAAGAAGATCAGATTTGGAAGCATTGATTTCTATATTATTAAGTTTATATAATATAGAAGTATTATTTATAATGTTTTGCATTATATTAGTAGTTTTACAATGCCAGGTAGTATCATCTATGAAGACTAATAGTGGAATTATTATTAAAGAGAGTGTTGTATTTGTTATGATATCAATAGAGATTGGTATGAAATTTTGAGTAAATGGTTTTTGTATTTTTTGTGAATAAAAGAGAGTATAGATTCATAATAAATTTTCTATAATAATGGTGAGTATGTTTTATCTTGTTCAATACCAGAGTTGATTAGTATTGAAAAAATAAGACTATAAGCAATAATAATCCTGGCAAAGTGATGAGAGTGTAGCTCAGTAATAAGGTTAAATTCTGTTAAAGGAATTTCTATTCTTTTGCATGTGTTCTGAAGCCTTGATATATTAATTTTATCAAAAACCTTAGCATATCTTGAAAGAGAATTCAGACTTCTTTATTATTAACTTTGTAATGTTCAATTGTATTTATAAGATTTGTATAAAAAAATAAGTCGAGAAGTTTTTGATAGTTGCAAAGTTTAAATTTTATAAGAGATTGTGACTTGAAATAATATTATCTAGTCAGTTTGTAAATATTTTAGTAAAAACTTTTTTAAAAGGTTCTATTATTGAGATTGGTCATACTTGATTTAGTGTATAGTCCTAGTTTAATTTTTTAAAAATTAAGAAAATGTTAGAAAATTTCCAGTATGAGAGAATTTTCTGCAGTTGAAAGCATTTGTTTAGAAAGAGTTGAAAGATGTTTTGTGCTTTGGAGCCCCTATAAAAAAAGTTTGTCCTAAATATATTATAGTTTTGTTAGCCTTTATACAGTTTTCATTCGAAATAGAAGCAATATCATACAGTATTTGTACTGGTATGTAAAAACCAAAATTTATAAAGTTATTGACAATTGTATAAAAATTATACAGTTTTATAAATTTGTTCAATAATTATTTAATAATCATATGGAATAATCATACAATGATTTATATTAACAAAATTGTCCAGTTATTTTATTATATAATTTGTATAAAAACTGCACAGTATTTTTTGCTTTATTATATTAGTAACTATAATAACTACTATATTACAAAAATTATATTGTAATTGTACAGTAAATGAACAAAAATAGTATTATTAACTTATATTTAATTGCATTTATTACATTGATTATATACTATATAATATAGTACAAATAAAAAAATATAATTTTTTAAAGAAATATTATTGTTCATTGTCAACTTCTTTATCTATTATATAAAATAAATTTCCAATCTCAATAAACCCAACACAGTGATCAATTGCTGACGCATTAATGAATGCATATGCTCCTAATCACTTAAACATTTTTACACCAATATCATCATCTTCAATATGAGACGTCCATTGAATATAAGCTAACATTGCTTTAGACTCTTCAAATTCATATAATAAATAATATTCAACAACAGCATAAAAATCTTGAATTTTAAATACTGATAGTCTGTTTCGATAATTTGCATAAATATCAACTTCAATTTTTACCATAATGGTATAATTAATTCATGACCAATCTTCATTTCGATGAATCCATTTAGATCCAATATAATGACCATCTTTTGTTCTAAGCCATCCATATTTTGTTCCTTCAAAACTAAATGATATAAGTTGTAAACCTGATACATCTGATATAGTAGAGAAATGTTGTTTAATTTTTCTTAATTCACTTTGTGATAACTTGTAATTGGTTGAGGGAAAATAAAAATCTTGATCACTTTCTTCGGTATAAGCAAGATGTTCATTGTAGATCTTAGATGGACTTAAGAAAAAAATTTGATTATAAATTACTTGATTAAATTTTAAGCAATTAAATATTTCATTTAACTGAATGTTATTAGAAAGATTTTTGTAAGGATGAAGCTTCGATTTTATTAATGGAAGTAACATTCTACATACACATTCTATCAAATACTGCCATATCATACAACAAGGACCTGTTTGTAAAATACTTGCAGATACATGTAACATATAATGTATGCACATTTTCATTGCACTTAGACACTCTAAAAGCCCACAGTAATATTCTTTCTCATAATGTGAATAAAAAGCTAATAAATATGATTTAATTTTATTTAAATCATTATGAGTTATTATTTGCTTTTGACATAATCGAACTGCTTTTACAAACAATCCCCAGCCCTTATAATACTTTTTTGGCAGTCTATTTTTAAGAAATGGTAATGAGTATATTGTGATCCAATTCGACCATTCTTCTGCTTTATAACCATTGTGATGTAAAACAATATTTTGCAATGAACAGCCAAGATTTAATGATATTGTTTTTTTAACTGATTCCATTTTGCTTCCAATTTTATTTCATGTTTCTTTAGATAAAATATATTCATCATTGTTTTGATCATTATTAGTAAAAAATGATCCCATCCAATAAGCAAGCATGTAAACAGCAATATTTTCATAAAATAGATGCATAATATCTACTGGAAATGTTTCTGGAAAGCTAGTAGATCTGAGATTAAATAAAATGCTTGTTTTAGAAAAAATTCTATAATGTCTAATCGCATGATTTTGCTCTAATATTGTTGGCGCATTTTGAATTTCCTGGATTTGACTTCTATACTCATTGTGAGATCTAAGTGGTAAGTTTGCCGGATCATAAATTTCACCTTGACCTCTGGGTGGTTTGGTAGGATAATACACATGTGAATAATAAACACCATTTATATTACAGTAGCAACATCCTTTATATGAATTGTGTCCCATTAAACCCATTAACTTTGTAAGTGCTGATGTGTCACCAGACCAAGAAAGTACACATTTATGCAATATTAATATACATCATATTGAATATTGGGACATTCTATTCCTTCTTCTAATAGACATAATTCTGCAACAGTGGGTGATAAGAAAGAATTTAGATCTTTTGGTGCTTTAGGCCCAGGTATAGTCGTAGATATGAGAAGGTTTTCTTTTTTTACACATTGATCTGGAGGTAGATTAGCATTTATAAATAATAAAATTCAGCAATTATCCATTTTTTGTTTAAAAATCTGAAAGCCATTAATTGATGCTAATAATGCAACATCAAGGTCTTCTTTGAAATATCCTTTTTTCACAAGGTTTTTATATCTTTGATCATCATATATGTCTCCGATTACTTCAGTATTATAGTATTCTGGCCTTGAAGTATATTCTGCATGATAGTGTAAATTTTTTGATTGAGTTTTATCCTGATATTAAAATATGAGATAGTTAACAATTGGAAAATATGGAAACTGACGATGTGCTTTACGTTTTTTGCTTTTATAAATTCTATTTTGATATCATACTTTTTTACAATAAGGACATTCATTGAGATTTTTAAAATCACCCGTATAAGCACAACATAAATTAATACACATGTCTATCCATGTAGGCTTAAATGGAATAAATGATGATAACTTTTGTTTAATTAATTACAAGCTCATTGGCTTCGCTATTGTAGCATTCATAATTTCATAAAATGCTTCATTGGTAAGGTTATGTTGTACTTTAATTTTAAAGAGTCGAATCATAGAAGCAAGTTCAAAGGATATAAAAAGTTCTATTTAGTAAAACAAAATTTTAAAATTTTATTGTTATTTTTTTTTGATGTATATTTAAATTTAATCAATGATTTTAATCATATTTATTTATTTATTATTATTGAAATAGATGTTATAATTAAAATATTACCTTCATAATCTGCAAAAGTCATATTGGTTATACATGAATCGTTACTTCTACTACTCTCACTTTCTGACCAATTCTCAAATTCCTTATCAATTTCTAAACAGTCTTCAAAATTAATATTGTTTTCCCACTCATTTTCATCACTATTTCCTAATTTATA
This sequence comes from Cetraspora pellucida, assembly GCA_910591915.1. Classification (NCBI taxonomy): domain Eukaryota; kingdom Fungi; phylum Glomeromycota; class Glomeromycetes; order Diversisporales; family Gigasporaceae; genus Cetraspora; species Cetraspora pellucida. The sequence goes on from CAJVQA010003274.1 coordinate 6,160, forward strand.
TCCAAATTCGATATTATTTTCCAACTCATATTCAGATTCATCAATACTTTCAAATCTTTCAAATTCATTATTTTTTCCTAACCAATTCTCAAATTTGTTCGTACTTTTCAACCTATCATTGTTTCTTAACTCATTATCAAATTCACTAACGTATTCAATGTTATAAAGTTCATGCTCAAATGTCTCTTGGTAAAAGTTACATGAATTTTGCTTCTGAATACTGCTTTGCAATTCTGAATCACTATTAGAACTTAGTGCATTTCGTTTATCACAATTTCGATGTCTAACTCTGGCACTTTTTAGTTTCCAAGAACCACCATCATCATTCAGCAAGCAGATACTGCAAGTACACCAAACCAAGGTTTCAGGCATTATTTTTTTTAACAAATTTCTATTGAAAAAAATTATAAATATAAATTAACAAAATATCTATATATGGTATACATTACGGTATATATAAATTAATATAAAACTAACCTGATTATTTAAAAAAAAAAGATTCTAATGCTATATGTTTAGCTTAGGATTTTGATATTAATCTTCTGCTTCTTAAAACAAAGATGCTCAAGACTCAAACACCCTTTTTGATTTAAAATTAAAATAAATCATAGCTTTGTAATTATAACCCTGTATCAATCCTACTTACTAATGACACCCTCTTTAATCAATCTCAACCAACACCTACAGTCAACTTTTTATTAATATAGTATGGCAAGGCACATATTCGATTTACTACTTTAAAAAAAAAAAAAAAAAAAAAATCGATTTTTTTATTCAATTTTGATTACTGCAAAAAAATAGACTCTGCATGCATTAGCTCCATCTGATTTAACCAATAGGTATACTGTAGTTCTTATTGGTAGGTTGTAACATAATTATCAGTTAAATCAGGCTAAATCAGGTTAATCAAGAGTTTATGCATGCAGAGTTTATTTTTTTAATGCATATTATCATATTTATTAATCAATATATAAAATACATCAGATTAACAGTACAGTAGTCAATATGTATTTGAATAAAAGAAAAGAGAAAATAATGATTAGTAAATTTCTTTTTCTAATTTAAAAAAAAGAATAAGATAAATACAAGATAAATACATACCTTTATCATCAAATAACTGATACATATAAAGTTAGTTGAATGGTTTCTTTAGCTTTAGTATGTTTCATTTAAACCTTGGCTAATTCTTGCTTCTCAGGAATAAGACCTCTTCAAATTCGTCATTTTTTGCTTAAAGGATACATTTTTTATTTGGGCTCTGTGATTTGACAAACAAGTTGGTGTTATAGAAAGTGTTCGTTGAAGTTAATTAATTGAAAGTCCATTATTAAAAAAATCTACCTACCATATTTCTGAAATAGACCATAACATATTATTTATCTCTGCAACAATAACTCGTAATCATAAAAAAGAATATATGCAAATAATAACAGTGCAAATGCAAGCGATGGAGAAGATATAACTCGGTCTATTTTAGAGTCTGAAACAGACAAAAGCGAGCAAAATTCTAGTATTGAAGATAATCTGCTTTCAGAAACAAATCAACTTCCAGCTTTACTTAAACGATTAGAAACTTTGGAGAAACTCTAAGCTACTAATAATAAAATTAACAATCGAAGAATTGAGCCCATTCCGGATGACACAATAACAACATATCTAAAAAAAAACAAAGGAAAAAAAACTCCAAAACTAATAAGAGAAATCACAAGAATGGTTCCAGTTCAGGAACGGAGAGTACTAGTAATGAAGATTCTATTGTATGTATTTAATAACTTTGGGTGATTTTACTATTACATAATTCTAAAAGACTGTTTTTATGATTCAAAAGCTAGTGCCAATTGAAAAACCAAGTGAGGCAACGTATATTAATATTTCTAAATTTCTTAAGATCGATAAGCCTATATATAATAGTTATTGGGTGATAATATTATTATTTGTGTTTTCATTAATCTTTTATTTATTTTAATTTATAGTTTAATTAATTTATTTAAATTATTATTCTAGGAATTACTTCGTTTAATGATAACAGCTAAATATGAGAAGAGTGTTTCCAAATATCGCAAAATATCAGAAAATGAAAAAAATGAAATTATTAGAAGCGTAAGTAAGATCTGTAGTTCAATTGTTTTATTGATATTTTTTCAAAATAATAAACCCAAGTATTCTGTTAGTTTAAATGCAAAAATCCAAGGTTTCCTCTTACAGCTTGTAACTGGGCTATTAGACAGATGATAAGAGGAATAATTAACAATAAACATTCATATGCATTAGTCAAAATTAAAATGTTTACTATGTTAAATAGTACGCTTCAACTGCTATTTAATATGTCAAAATTTTAATCTTGACTAGTAAATAAGTAATATTATATGAAACTATAAAAATTTAATTGGCTTATCCTTCAAGTAGGTGATACAGAAAAACGCAAGATGAATAGTCATTTATCTTACAACAGCAAAAAAAATAATAATAAAGGTATAACGTATTATTTATTATTATTTTTTATAAACTTACTTTTTTTTTATAAATAAAGATTTTTCTACTAGAATGCATGAATCCCTTGAAAAATTCGTATCTAGCCTTAAAACTAGTGTAAGTAGATTATAATAAATTATTAATATAAATGTTGCTATTATTAATTTTTGTTTTATTCAGATTATCAATGATGATCATCCTTTAGAAGTTACTAGAACTCCAAGTCCAGAAAATCATACAAGGTCGATTACTGATTCTGGTACAACTTCTGTCTCCCGCATTCCATTAACTACTCTTCAACAACCAAATGCCAATGAAGTTCAAGACATCAGTTCAGATTATACCAATAAAGCATCAGAGACACCAAGTAAAAAGTTCCAAAATTCTGGTTACAGTCACATGTTACGTTCCAAGTATGTTAATATACTGTAATGGTTATGAATATTCAAAAGACTAATTATTTTATTATAATATTGATTACTTTAATTTACATCATTATTATTTAATAGAATTCATACTAAAACCCAAAGCAACAATCCTGTTAAGAAAGCTACAGAAGCTAAAACCCGAAGTAATGATCTTGTTAATGAGACTACAGAAGCTTCAAACATTAAAAATAATGCTAAAAAGTGACCTTTGAAAGTATCTAACAAAGCCAAGACCAAAGGTATGATATAATTGTATATATAATAGTTGAAGTATATTTTAAAAATTGAAATTTAATTTTTTTTCAGGAAAATAATTGTATAGTAATATATGTAGTATGCATATGCGATATTAAATTAGTAATTTATTTGCATGTATTTAATAATTTGCAAAAAATGAATAAAATAATGATAATGTAAGCAAATTATTGTGACAACAATAGAATATTTATTGAATACATTTTATATAAATTTATAATAGATAATGCATATTTATAACTCAATGATTTACTAAAAATTAAACAATATCTATTGTAATATATAATAATTTTGTACAAAAATCATATAAATTATTGTTCAAAAAATTGTTTAAGAAATCGACTTCATTTTGAACATTTTTTTGAATAAAAACTGAACAAATACTTAATAGAAACTTAACAAAAAACTGAAAATATAATTAAACAATTCTAGAACAATTTTAGAATATTTATTTGACAAACTTTTTTTCTAGGGAGCTAGAAAATTTTATGTATCATAGTAGGTTTTGAGAGGTTCTACTGCTTTTTGATTAGGTAGGTTAGGGATTAGGTTTTGTTATTCTTGTTCAGATATATCATGAGTGAGATTTTAATAATGAATTTTAAATTCAGGATGTGGTTTATATAATGTGAAGTATTTGGATAATGATGAAATAGTTTTAAAAGAATTGGTTTTAAAATACTCAGTGAAGTAATGTTTAATTGCATTAAGAATTTCGTTATGTTCTGTAAAAAAATTGTTGTTAAGAAATAATCTATCAATATGAATATTGTTGTATTTTTCAAATATTTTTTTATAAAAAAGTTTAGGTGTTTCTTTAAATGATTTGTTTTGATCTTTTATTTTTTCTTTGATTTTATCATATATAAATTGTTGATATTGGTAATTAAGTGCAGTTTTAATAAGTTGAAATTCTTCTTTAACTTGGACTAGGGAGGGTAGAAGTGTTTGAAAAGAGCAGTCTAGGTATTTAGTTTGATATTTGAAAAGTAGTGTATTAAAGTTAATTGAGTCCATGTGATTTTTAAGAAATTGTATTTCTTTATAGTAGAAATAAAGTAAAGAGTGTTTTGATAAAGGTGAGTCTTTTGATTTCTTTGATTATTTTAATTTTTTTAAAAGAAATATGTTTGGTTGAAGCTTTAATTAATGCTTTGTAAATTTTATTCCACACATAGTATTAAGTTGATTTTAATTTGCAATTGATAAGATTTTAGCCCTAAATGTTAAAGATTTTTGGTTATTTGGTCAGTATAGATTTCAAAATTTTCTTTAGTGTAATTTTTTCAGAGAAAGACTTTGTGTTTGTGTTGTTTATGAGGTTTAGGCTTATTAATTATATCAGAGATTTTTAGAGTTATAATGTAGTAATTTGATTCAATTATGTCAGACATAAAGATTTTTGTATAATTAATATTAGTAATAGATAAGTTGATGCAAATTTGATCAATTCAGCTTTGTATATTGTTACAACTAAAAGTAAAATTATAAGTGTTTGGATAGAAAACTCAGAAGATATCTTTGAATTTAAAACTGATTAGATATTGAATAATTTGACTTTCAGGAATTGATGATTTTTTTGAAGGCAATCTGTTAATTCTTAAATTTGGTATATTGTTTGGGTCTTTCATAATAATTAATTTGTATTTGTTATTTTAAATAAGGAAAATTAAATAATCTTGGATTTTTTTGTAAAGTTGTTTTTTTCGTAAGTTGAGAAGTATATTTGAATAAGCCTGATTAACATATTTTTGAAATAAAAATCAAGACCAATTATATGTTCATTAAAATTATAAGACTTAGTGATATATTGAAGATTTTTTGATGAACAAAAATTCCAACTCCAGCTTGATGAGAGTTTGTATATAAGCTCCAAAAACTAACATAGTTTTGAATTTGATTGCTTAAGAATTTGCCTTCTTTGAATAATAAATGTGTTTTAAAAAGTCCAAAAATTATAAAATTTTTTTTTGTAAAAGTTCAGTTAAAGCAAGTTTTTTATTTGCTTATAAGAGACTATTAATATTTATTAAACTAATTTTAATTGAAAGAGAAGTATGTTCAGATGAAGTTAATAATAAGGTGGTTAAAGATGGTATAGAAGTGTTTGGATTAGGTAATTAATCAGATATGGAAAAGGAGGTAGAATTTGTATTAGGTATTTTCTAGTTGAGACTAGATAGTAAAGGTAGGTGGCTATATGATTTGTAAAGAGAAGGATCTATTGTAATATGGTTTGATAATGTTTGATCTATATCATTTAAGTAGATATGTGTTTCTGTTTTGTTAAGGTTTATAGATATTTTTATCGAACTAGGATAAAGATTGTCATGTAAGTGTTAAATAAAATTGTCAAGTATGACTGGTTCCAGTATTTGAGGTAAGTTGTGGTATTTTGTAAATTTGTTGTAGCATTTGTCTATCTCTGTAGGGGTTGAAGCATTGAAAATAGAGATAGTATTTGTAATATCTTCTACAGATTTGCTTACCATGTTAAGCTTAACTTGCACAGCTGTAGAGGATACCATAACCTGCCCTGTATATTGGGTCTGGTCATCATAATTCTGGTCCTTCAGTACAAAAGGCTTTACTGCCCATCTACTGTCATCATTTTCTTTTAAGAATAGCCTACTAATGTGAAGGACATCATAATCTTAGAAGTGGCAGTTGCTTTAATGTTTTCTGTAGAAGAACTTATTGAAAAAAAGTTTCTTGGTCTTGTGTGAAGTTGTCAACTGTTTCTTTTTAAGAAGTGGAGTTGTTAAGATTATTATCCTGAGTAGTAGTTGGAGTTGGATTTTCTTTTTCAGCTTTAGGTTCATTTAGTTTTGCATAAAGAGCATATCATTGTATTAAGTAGGAATAGAAATATTAAGATGTTTTATTATAAAATTTTTAGCTTTTGAATAGTAAGTTTTGTCATAGTCGATTCTAGTTTGTTTAAGAGAAACTTTGAATTGAGATCGAATTTTATAGTAGGTGATTATGCAAGCTAGGATATGTGTATCAGTAGTAGAATTAATAATTTTTTCAAGAGCTTTCTCTTTTTATAACTCTTAAATTCCATTATTTTTGGCTACTGTTTGTAAATATTTTTTTAGATATTAGTAAAAATAGTAGTTGTTTGGGCTACTTTACTATTAATATTGTTAAGTAATATGAAGTTTTCCTTAGTAAATGTAGCTAATTTTCTTAATTCAGTTATAGGTATTGGTTTTGAGAAAGTTGCTACTAGTTGTTAATTAAGTTGGAATAATTTGGTTTCTAAAAGAGGGTATTTCTATTCTTTTAAATTAGATTCTAGTATTGGATGAGATTTGAATAATTGAGAGAAGTAATATTGGAAAATGTTTTTGAGCTTGTGTTCTGTATTATCTGAAAGTAAGTTAAATGATTTGTTATAACATTTATGAAAGTGATGAAATGCTGCTTTGAAAGTAGTTTTAGAACATTCTTGAAGTAAAGATAAGGTATTTGGAAGAGAGTAAGTTTCTGGTAAAAGTTTCTTGCAGTCTTTGACAAGTTTTTGAGATATTAGCATTTTGATGTAGTTGTTTGTTTTTTGTTGATCAATTTTTTCAAATTGAATTTTGTATTTATCAAAAAATTTTTGAAACCAGGTTTTATAGGTTTGGATATAGGGTTTAAGTAAGGGAATTTTGAAGTCATCTTCAAATTTTTTGGCAAGAATGTTTAATATAACTTTAATATTAAATCTATTATCATTTTGGATATTAAATAATAGCTTATCTGCAGTATAATCTATATCAAAATTTAAGGTAAAATGTAGAGGTTTGATGTCAAGTTTTTTCATAAATTTTTCAAAGTTAAATAGTTTTGTAAGTATAATTTAGATATAAGTATAGACAGGCCATGTTAATGGCAACTTTTTTTCTGTTGTTTGTTAAATATGATGAAATAGAATAATGTAATTAAAAGATGTTTATAGTTGAGTTAAGTAAAAAGTACTGTTATAAATTTTGCAACTAAGCCTTTAAGAGTTTCAACTAAAACTTTGAAAAGAATGAGATTTGATTAATCGAACTCAGAATTAGCTTCAAGGATAAAGTCTGTTAGAAACTTAGATTGCTATTAGCCATTTTGTTAAATATGTAGTTAAATGAGTATTTAACAGAAGGTCTATTGCTAGGTTTTGAATCAGTTGAATCAGTAGGAATTTCTTGTTCAAAATTTAAATTTACAAGATATAATTTTAGGAGTGAAAAAACTTTTAAGACTAAAGGTGTACTTAATTTGCTATGTTGTTGCATTTTAGGAGTAATAGGATAATTCAAGAACCAGTCAATGTCATTTGTTATATCACATTTTTGTATAGTTTCTTTTTCATTTTTTTGTTTATCTTTTTGTTTTAAGTCATTATTATTTGGTGTTTTTTGTATTTTGTTGTTTTTAGTTTGACTATTATCCTTAGATTCATTTGTAGTTTTGGTTTTTTTTAGGTAGTTTTTGGAGAAATTTCTTAAAAAGTATATGTTTATTTTCTGCTAATAATTGCCAACATTTAATTTTACAGTATAAATTGTATTGTTTCCAGTTCATAGATGTTAAAGGAGTTGAGTATTTAAGTTTAAGAAGATTAATGCAATGTGTATAAGCAGAAAAGCTTCCTTTACTAGTTACAAAGGTTAGAGCTTGTGGATCAAGTAAGTGTTTATGTCTTTAAGAATAATACATAATATATTCTTGATTTTGCATATAATGCATGTATATGCATAATGTGAAAATAGTTTAAAAGAGATTGGATTTGTAAAAGTTTTTCTAATATTATTACAGAAGGTAGGAAATGAGTGAGTAATTTCATGTATTAGTTGGAATTTGAATCTTGAGAGGCTTTTAAGAGATTTGAAGAGTTTTATATCAAAATCTATTTCTATAGAGTTAGATGTATTGTAGGTGTTTTCAGAAATTGGTTGAGAATATGATGGAATAGTAATGTATTGTAAAGCAAAGTAGGTATGATATTTTTTGCAATAACAGGTAGTAATAACAGGTTCAGTAGGTTTAATGAAGAAATAAAAGTTATTTTAAAGGTCACATGTTTTAGGATTGAAATTAATAGGTAGAACTTTAAGAGTACAGATATTGCTATTATGAGTAACAGTATCAGAACTGTTACTATGTTTGGTAATGTAATTATTGAGGTTAAAGGAATCAGGTTTCATAGTATTAATGCTTGGCATTATATGTAACTATCTTTAAGGATAATGTTTATAAAATTTAAATAGTATGAATTATTTGTATAATGTTGTTTATAAGAAAAATTTCTTAATTATCTAAACTTTCAGACTATTTAGAAGTGATCTGTGAAGTGTGGTATATTTGTAAAAGCTAATTGGATGTTTAGAAAATTTTAATAGGTGCCAGAAAAGTAAAAAATCCAGGACAACCCAGCAGTTTTTTCTAAAATGCCAATGAAAAAACCTGCAAAGATAGGTTTTAATTTTCACCTTTTTGTTTGTATCTTGGCAAGTTTTGGTTTGTTTATAATATGTTATATATCAAAATAACCGAAACAGAGAGCTTGTTCTTTTTCTAATAGGTAACAAGATATATTTAATTATTAAAATATATAGTAAATAAGCAAAAACCAAATATTTAGTTTTTAAAACTTTTTTTAAGAGCCAGATGTTTCAGAAATCCAAAACTTGGCTGCCTAGGAGGAGAAAAGTCAGCTCAACAACTTACTTAAGAGTATAGACAAGGTTTATTTAAGAAAATTTTGAGAAATAATTAAATGTTTTTAGCAAAATTTTGGTACAAGTGATTTTTCAAAAACTTATTCTTAAATTTACTACTATTCTATTTATCAAACTTAATTATCCTAAAATTTTTGCATTACCTATTACTGTTTCTTTATACAAAATCTAAAACAGATTACAATTTTGTATTAATCTTACAAGAATACACCTTTATCTATCTAACAATTATCAATCTATTAATTATACAAAATTTGCTGAGAACATCAAACTAAGACCTAAAAAATTTACTGTTAGCTTATCAATAGTTAACACTGACAAAGAAGACCAATATATGAAAATAAAAATAGATAAAAGATTTAATATTCATCTACTCTTCAATATTTCTGAAACCCTTTTTCTTGAAAAGTACAATATTTCATTACTTAATAACTCTGTAGACCACTTTAATAAATAGTTTAAAAACTTCTTTCCTTTATACAACTATTAATTTACTAAATCTCTTAATGAAACCAAAGTTAAAAACATACTAAGGTTTTAATTTTGACAACAATTTATTAAACATCTCAAAGAACTTCTTTCTACAATTTCTTTTAAAGAAACTCACAACCTTTAAGAATGACACAATGAAGCTATTCAGCATACTGATTATTATATATATACTTGCATTGACTCTGACTATATACATCTTGATAAAACCAAACTCAAAGAAAAAGAAAAAGAATCTATACCTAACAACAACCAACAAGACTATCAATATATACATTTCTACAGTAACATCCTTAAAGAAATTTTGAACAAATCCTATTTACAATATCCAAAAACAGAAAATGAAACCTGGAATCATTCTAATATTAATGCCTCAATTTTCTATATTAATGATAAACATAAAGCAACTTTTAAAGAAAAAATCCCAACTCAACTTCTTGATGACCTTGTAACCAAAGCTGAAGTATATGTATATGCCAACAATTCAACCAAAACAAAACTTCAAACATAGAAGTTACTACTTTTATCAATACTTAAAATTTATTAAAATATTGCTGCACAAAATTATAATATTGACAAACTTAATCAACAGCAAGCTATTAACTTTCTTACAACTAAAGTTATTGACACAAACTATTTAGCTCATGTCATGACTTACTTTGACACAAATGATATTTCTATGAACTTTCCTGAAATTGTTAAACATTTTTAAGAAAAAGCATATTCTGAGACAGAAACAATCTTACAAAACAAATTTAACTTACAATTTTAAGAACCAACAGTTCTGAAAGATTTACTCTTTCTTGCAAACACTCTTTTTTAATGAATTCCTTTATAGATCACATTAATGCAACTACTACTTTTAAGATTATAATGTTCTCTACTTCAAGTAAACTATTCTTAAAAGAGAATGATGTAGATAAACATATAAAAAAGTCTATTTATGTAGAGAACCAAGTTTATGATGGCCAGACTCAATGTACAGAGCAGGCTATAACATCCTTCACAGCTGTAAGAGCCAAGTATATGATGATCAAATCTACAGAGAAATCTTTTACCTCCTTGAATCCTATTGCATTACTACACTTTAAAGAAACATCACAAGACTTATTATACAATATATTAGTTGATCCAGACTTATGCTATAATAAATAGTTAGCCCATCAAAGCCTATCTTTACTTCCACATCCACAAACTTTTTATATCTTTCTTGAACACATATATTCTTACAACTATATACTACTTAATCATTACAACTTTATATTGGCAATATCAATTAAACTAGACTACAGTAAGTGCTTAATACACTTATCAAATGAACCAGAACCTTTATCTGACCACTTTATTTCACATCGATCTAGTTATAGATTTTATCTATTAATATCTATTTCTTCAAAATAATTTCCAATACTTAATAAAACACAATATACCAAACCTGTTTTTGAAGATAATACTATAAATTACACTTATCTACAATTAGTAAAAACTGTTTTATCTGGTCATGATAATACTGTTATTGCCAATGAACACTTTGGCTCTATACAACTTTATACATGCTATAACAAATTTCTAGCCTATAACTATCTTTTACTACTCCCATATCTACAAACAATTGTTTCTTTCTTATAACATATTTATAGTTTTGATTACCTACCAAGCAATGCTTGTAGATACACCTTAACTATTACTATTAAAAATAATTACAGTGAAGCCAATATTTACCTTCTATCTGAACCTAAACCTCTATTTAATCATTTTATTTTACCACTTCAAGCTATTTGGCATTATCCAAACATTCTACTAAAATCAAATACAACAGAAGATGATTCTCTCAACTTAACAATCTCATATTTAACAACATTTACACCAAACTTACTGTCTTTTACATCTTCAATATTACTACAATGACCTTTACCTATTTCTACCTCTGCATTACCATCGCCAACATTGCTACCATTTCTAATACAAATCTCTATAATTATGCAAAACTTACATGACCTTTATTTAAACATTACTACACATAATGTTAGAGGATTTAACACAATTACCAAAAAAGAAGCTTGACAAAATTATTGCCTTTATAACAATATTAATATTGCCTATATTACTGAAACAAAAATTGCTAATACTACTAACCTTCACTTTTGCAACAATAATCAATTAACATACTTTTAGCAGTTCTGAAAATCTGCTAAAGGTGCTGCCATTATGATTTGCAATCACCTTCAACTACATATACACAATTGTTAAACACATTTTAGAGAAGCAGTAGCTTTAACCTTTTCTTCAAAAGTGAAATTAAACTTTGCATTATAGCAGTTTATTTCTCTTTTACTGATAAACATTAATGTAATAAAACACAAAAAACAATTATTTCATAGATCCAACAAGGCTACCAACTAAACCTTTATTCAATCATTCTTGGTGACTTCAATATACATGATGATATTTGTAGTTCATCATCAATATTTCAACTCATTAACTACCTTTATTAAGCCAACTTGTATGACCTTGGTGCCTATGTTAATAATAAACACTACACATGGTCAAACAATACTAGTTAAAGTCACATTGACTATATATGAATTAATTTATTTAATATACAGTTCTTTCTTTCTTACAACCTTTATGATAGTAATAACTCTACACTAAATAATTACTCTATTCTTTTTTCTTCATAGTTCTTTACTAATGCATTTAGTAAACCTTCATACTATTACATTGAAATTAGTTATAAAATTTTTAATTACAATGCCATGTCACCAAAAAAATGAACAGAATTTTCTGATCTGCTCTTTCAAAAACTCAACTCACATAACACTCCACTTGATTGCAATACCAATAAAAGCATAGAAACTATCTAGCATAAAATTAAACACTCAATTATTTATACTGCTATACATTCAATTTTGAACAAAAAATCTGCAATTGTAGTTATAATTACAAGTATTCACCTCATAGCACTATGCTTCATCTATCACTTAAAAAACTCAAACATCTAATTAAAATTGTTAGAGATTCAAATAACAATTTAAATATTAATATAATTAATTCTAAGATTAAAAATATAAATACAGGATTTAATTGTGATCTTTAAATTTTGTCTTCTAACCAACAGCCATAACTCAAACAATAGACTCAGCATGCTCAAGATATTTGAAAACAGCTTTACTATACATGCTATTTTGAAAACTCTCTGCTACTTTGATAACAAATCCAACATGCTACTGAAAAAAGATGTGTAACACTCTCTACACATTCCAAACAAGCTTTAAACAACATCCTCAATCATTATAAATCCCCTATTTACTTCTTAAATATTAAACTTTCTAATCAACTTGTTACAAAGCTACACTTATCAAGCAACACATATAATCTTACTTTCTCAACTGGACAACCTATCGACTAATTGACCAAAACCTATTTAATAATTTTTGGTCTACACAATACCAATCACAACTACATATTGATACTCAATAGTATCGCTCTCTTATTACTCTTATTACAGAAAAAGAAGTATTACAAACTATAACAAAACTTCCTAATAAGTAGCTGTGCAATGTTGTCATACGAAATCAGGAATGGGATAAATCTACACAGACTCCATTTCAGTCACAGGAAACCATATTCTTTATTGCAATTCATTCCTGGTATAAGAAAATGACTCTTTATAAAAGAAGTTGATAGTACTTGCAATTTGAATATTCAGTAACTGAGCCTAAAAACCTATTAATAAAGTCAATATCTAACTGCTATATAGTTGGTTAGTTAATTTTGATAAATCTGACCCAAAATTCTGGGGCCCTGCAAAAAAACATTAAAATCTACGAAACATATCTGGAAAGCTTGTCAACGAAGTGATGAAGCGATCATTATTGTGAGATCAGGTGACTTAGGTGTAAATCATACATATGTAAATATGCATCCTTTTATGTTTAATGGTTTTATTTATTATCTTGTTGATCCAAGATTAGTACCAGGATGATATATGAAAAATTAATTTGTGGTTTTCATGAATTGAGAATAAGCAGTAATTTTTAAGGCTAAGAAAATGTTATAGAGTTTTACATGAGAATCGTGGCGTAGGGCAGGGAAGGTTGATAATCAGTTTAAGGATGTTTATTTAAGAGATGACCTTTAGAGGAGGAATTGTTATCTTTCTGTTCACTATTGCTTGCCTAGTAGTTAGGGCTGGCTTCGTTACCCTCCCTACCCACCCTTTCCTAGGGAAAAGAAAGATGTTTTTCATAAGCTCCACGACTGCAAAGGCAGTGCAAGAACTTATATTAAAGGCTCCATGGCTGCAAGGGCAGTGCAAGGACCCG